>JBBPMV010000175.1:0-25661 GCA_038090495.1 Heimioporus retisporus | reverse complement strand
TGGTCCCCTCGCAAATGTTTACATAAACATGTGTCCTCAGTTTGCGTATAACGAAATGTCTTTTATACTCATTCGAATCCTACAACATTTTGATTCGATGAGCCTAGCACCAGACGCTCAAGCTCCTGGTACACTTCCCCCTCCTGCCTGGGCGGCAGCAGGAGGGCGAAAGGCTACGGAAAAGATCTTTCCCAAGACACATCTTACGATGTATGCACATGTAAGTTCCAGTTGACCGTCTCACTATGATCAGGGTTGTCTTACTCATGCCGGGACAGGGTGGCTTATGGGTGAGAATGACCGAGACCAATGATGAGAACGCCGCCTGACCGGACACGCTGACTTTACCTACGTTTTCTCTGTTCGGTCACAACTTTTACTAACGTTAATAATTTGCCGTGTATCGCTCGCTTCTCGCGTGAATATTATCTTGCTTGCCCGTGTAACCAACGATGAATAAGAAAAGATACTCTTCGTACATATCCTCGATACACGAAAAGGTGCTTCAAACTTGACTAGTACCTAAAGCTTCGACTGGTTATGAGGTGTTGCTCCCACCGCGAGTCATTCAGCCTTTCCCTCAAGAAGCTTCTCCACCGCGGCGTCGATAGCCTGAGGGGTCGTCGTAGACGCCCAGCGATTCACGACGTTCCCATTCTGATCGACCAAGAACTTTTCAAAGTTCCACTGTCACGCGCCCCGCCACGTTCGTCAGCGCGTTGGACGACACGAAGAAAAAAAGGCCGCGCGCGCGCGCCAACACAGACCTTGATCCGAGTCAGACCCAAGATGCCCGATTTCTCGTTCTTGAGCCACTTGTAGACGGGGTTCGTATCGTCGCCGTTGACGTCGGACTTTTTCATGATCGGGAAGGTGACGCCGTGGTTGAGCTGGCAGAACGACCCGATGGCCGCGTCGTCGCCCGGTTCCTGACCGCCGAACTGCGCACGCCGTCGTTGAGCATGCGCAAAAAAAAAAAAAAAGAGTGCGTTCAAACGTGCCCGACGTGGGACGTGCTCACTTGGTTGCAAGGGAATCCGAGGATCTCGAACCCGCGGTCCTTGTGTTTGTCATACAACGCTTGCAGACCTGCAAAGCCGGGAGATCGTCCGTCCTGGTCTCGGGGAGGGCAGGTAGGAGCGTCGGGCTCACCTTTGTACTGCGGGGTAAAGCCGCTGTGATGTCGTCATGAGCGCCCTTGAAACTGTCGTGCGGGTACCGAGAAAGCAGACACATACCATTGCGATGCGACGTTGACGATAAGGACGACCTTGCCCTTCAATTGCTCGAAATCGTAGGTCTTGCTACCCGGAAGATCTGCTTTGAGTTCGTGAAAAGTGGTCGCGGTCGACGACATGATTGTTCTCTTCGATAGTACGGTGGAGTGGAACGGTTGCTGATGGTGTTTCGAAACAAAGGTCGGTGAATGCTCCCGAGGCGCAAAGTGAAAGTGACACTTGCTGGGCGAGGCTAGGCTCGTTAATACTAGTCCCGGGTGTGGGACCACTCGGCGAGTGGCAGCTGATTTAGACAAACACAGCATCATGATGACTTGACGCCGGACGTCACCGAAACATTTCTAAGCACATGGTATCACGCAGCACACCGCAGCCTAGATGACACAGGATTCGTAACGACAGATACATGGATCGAAAACCCCATCATATCTCCAGGAACAAAGCCATGGATGACCTGCTTACTCCATCGTAATTTACTAATAGGTTGTCCTACAGTGCAAGTTAATCAGAGTCTGAAGCTTGCATGTCCAAAATAAAGAAAACATACAGCACAGACAGTACCCTGACTTGCATCCGTAACCAAGCCGGGCTCCCAGTAAATAACGCCTAGCGCCTTGTTACAATCGTAACCGCAATGATCATAGTTCACTTCGCTGAGAACGGCGGCCGTGTCCCTGATCCACTCGACCTGCCCTTCCGCACTGACAGGAATGGTTCGCACACTGAGCAGTTGTGCATCACATTCTACCGGCCAACCAGTCTCGGCAATCATAATGTCCTACGACTTGTCATGAGAAAATGATTCCCGCTTGTTCAACGATGACTCTCACCTTGTCATACGTGGACAAAATGTAGCTCATCGAGGCTTTCAAATTCTCGAACGTGGCCTTAATTCCCCAAAACGGATAGAATGTGACGGCCATTACATCGATATCTGAATGTGTCAGGTAGCTACCTTGGACGTTGGTTGCATCTCCTGCACTGAAGATCCCGTAAAAGAAGTAGGAAACGAAATCTTTATCCCATCCGGAAGATACATGAATGACTCGTTTTGTAGATGGTGAAGCTGCGTGAACTGCAACAGCACCCGCGTGCATGAGTTTGGACACTGCGGTAAAATCACCGTCAGAAACTTGTCCCGTTGGCCAGAGGATGCCATTGTCGGCTTCATTTCCGATCTGCGTTCGAACATGTTTAACGCCGCTGCAAGTGCTGACAGCTGAACGATACCTGAACGAATTCAAGTGGAGTTCCTTGGTCTATAAATGCCTCCACAACTTCATAAGTATAACTAGGAACGGCTGGCATGTTAAGTGGGCAGACCGAGCGTAGGGGTAGGTTACGGACATACTTGTAGACTTGTGATACGAGACCCTCGAGATCAGTAGGCCAACCGGCAGGGATGCTCTGTTGTCCAGGATCTGCCCCTTGATCGATAACGGTCAGCTCGTATGTCATCAGCTCCGTACGAGAGAGATTACAAGAATCGTCATAGAACAGGTCGAGCATAAGGTCCATGCCGACAGCCTTGGCCCTTTTGGCAAGCCTCAAGGCATAGGAAAGGTCGTATGTTCCACTAGTCATGACACGGATACGAGCAAGGTTAACACCGGCTGCATAAAGGATCTGCTCAAACGGCTGATTGGCAGCGGTGGGAGATGCCGCGTATTTGATGTCGTTTGTAGATTCGAGAAGCAGTAAGGATGAAAAATCGGCACCATGGTATGGAAGTGCGGCGGAGGCAAGGGTGATCCAAAGGAATATGCAAGTAACCACGGGGAAGCGCATCATCATATCCCCCTAGGTTAGAGCATCTCCCATTAAGTACCACAGGTTGCAGCATCTGCGTGTGAGTGACCACTGGAACCTTGGATTGCACAAGACTTGATATCAGGTGGAACCCATACGCGTTTCGGACCGTGGCAGCGAACGATGGTTGAGACGAAACGCTTACCTCAGCAGCCTGCGGTCAAGTGTTCTTTCCGCAGTACTGTCCTGCTACGATCCTCGCGCCGATGGTAAGTGCTTCACCTTATGATTTTCCGTATCACCATACGATGATATCCTTCATCACCAAACCTGAGCCTCGGCGCTGGTGAAAAAAAGAGAAAGAAAACTAAGAACAGCCATCTGAATTTTTTTTTCGTCTTGGTAGCACTTGCTTTCGTTTGCTGACTCCTCCCCCCGTCTTAGAAATTTTACGATCAGGTCAATTCGGTATGCTACGAGTCGACGAGATGTCCCAGTAATCATAAATGCAAATGTCCGCTGAAATCGAGCGAATCGCATCGTAACACGTGCCTTTACTTTTGTCCAACCAGTTCAGTTAATTTTGCCTCTCTTTCGCGCTGTAGGAAAGGTCGTCTGCACGTTCATATGGATATAGCATCATACACTAACCTCGTCCGTGGCCTTCACAGTTCGAAGTCGTTCCACCTCGCGTGCGCATTCGGCGATACGCGCCTCCGTTTCCTTCACGGTTTCTCTTGCCGAGTCCAGTCGCTCTTGTTGCGCCTGTACCTGCCCTTCTTTTCCTTCCCAACGCGCACGCTCCTCCGTGCAGCGTGCTTCCATGCGAGCGTGCACTTCAGTCGCTCGGGCTCTTTCCTCGTGATACCTGCTCTCGGCTTCCTGTGCAACTGACAACGCCCTGGCGTGCGAGGCCTGGGCCTTTGTTTCTCGTTTGATCGCTGCTTTGTGAAGGCCTTGAAGCGAAGAAAGCGACTTCAGAGCCGAATCTAGAGCCACCTTCTCGGTGGTGGACTCTATCTTGAGGAGTTTGGAAAACTTCTTGGACTCCCTTCCTGTCGTTCTCGATGTCAACGTCGTCTGTGGATCTCGGGCTGGGGTACATACTCTCGTCTCTTGCAATTTTTTCCTTTTGCTTCTGATTCAGTGACCGCTCGGCGTCAGCACCCCTAGCGATGAGATCTCGGTCAACGTTGGGCTCGGCGTTTACTCCAGCAAGCGGTGCACCGTTCGTAAATGCAGGTGTCGTGGTGCGCGTGCTTGCCGTCGTCCGAACCGACGCCTTTCTTCCCAAGTCAGAGTCAGTTCTACCAGTCGTCGTCCCGCGAGCCCGTTGATGGTTTTCGGCAGGGAGACGAATAGAAGAAGTCTTTTGTCCAGCTGCATTTCCCACACGGGAGCTCATGTCTTCCACTTGGGAGGACCGACTCGTGCCATTCGAGGCTAGGAGAGCTAACGGACAGACAGGTCAGCGAAAACCCTTTCCACCTTGCACCCCCCCTCACCTCCGGAATGTGGGTCGACAGAATTAGCCCTTGCTGCAGACTGTCCTTCCCCAGCGCCGTCGTCTGTACTCATAGAGAATTGCATGACAACCGCGTCGTAATAGTATGTTTGACTGCTAGATTCTGAGCACGGTGGAGTGGTAGACATACGCAAGAAAGGAGACGGATATAAAAAAGCAACCAGCTATCGACTGAAATGAAATTTGAGACAAGCGTTAAATAATAATTCCGATCAGTCAACCAACGACGTCATCGTCCATCGAACCCCTAGTCGTTTGCCTTGCTTAAAGCAAGTCCTCGCTGAACTCGCGAACGGCCGTTACCAACAGCTCGTCTTCCTGTTCAGCGTACAATGCCTTCACTACTTCCTGTTCCTTCCAACCTCCGCCCTTGACGGGCTCTAGGGTATACTCTATGGACAGAGCAGAAAGTGCACCCCCGTAAGCATGCGAGATGCCTGTGGAACGATATCAACAACAGTGCTCTACATCTTGGAATGGTGGAACCATACCAGTGTCGATGGCGAGCACCTTGCCTCCGCAACGTGCCACGATGTTTTGCAGGTGGGGTGTGTGGCCCATAACCATCCGGCGCGTGCCAGTCTTTTGCAGGACCTGGTCCACCCGCGCACATATCTTGGACTCCTCTTCTTCTGCCCATCCCCGGTACCACAGAGGTCCATCACCGCTGTAGAGGCGTGCCTCCTCGCGCGTAGCCCCCGAGGGTAACCCAGGGTATGCGTGGGGCGGGTGAGGGGGAGGTTGCGGAGTGCGAGACCTTAGTTTACGAAGAAGTGACGCAGAGAGGTTGTTAATTGCGCTCGGGAATGGCTGGAGATTCGGATACGACGGTGAGAGCCCTCCATGTACGAAAGAAAAGGCTGCATGAGAGAGAGGACCGGCGTTCGCACGCGCATACATGCTCCCCTTCTCTGGCGGATAGTCGGTATTGGGAGGACCGAGAAGACTGTGAAGAGGAAGGCGAGCAGCGGTAGTATAGTTCATTGCCCAGGCGTTGGCGAGCCACCCGGTTGTGACAGCCTTTTGGCGTGCGCTGATAGAACTCCATGTTTCGATTTCGGAGGGATAAACGTATCTGCGTGGTGTTCGTCACGCAATCAGCGCGATGCCGCGGAGGACAGGAAACAATTACCTCCAATCACCTGAAAGGTCCTCATCAACGACGTTTACCATGCGTTCGGCGAGGCACTCACCAATGGCGTTCATCCACTCATGATTTCCCATAAGACTAATCACCTCGCCTCCCATGCTGTGTGCTTGTTCTCTGAGGTCCTCCATCCATTGGAAGAGTTCGATGGTGTCATCACCTCTAATGAAAATGGTCAGACATCGAGGTCGAATTTACATGGTCGGCGTTAGACCTGTCTATGATATCGCCTGTTTGAACGAAAACGTCGATGTTGCCGCTCCAGTCCCCATTCTCGTCTACAACACCGGCCATTTGGAGCACGCGTCCTGCGTTGTAAAGATCGCCGTGGATGTCGCCGACTGCAACAATCCGCCTAGTAAAGCGAGGCCGCGGTTCGCTGACGGTCGCCTCTGAATCGTCCGCGTCGAGGTGCTGCGCAGGTTGTTCGACAGATAGAGGTGCTTGCTGGCTTGCAAAAGGAGCATGTACAGCGGCCCGTACGTAATTCACGAGGGCTGAAAGGACGAGTGGGAGCTGGAAACCCGTACCGAGGTGCGGCGCTGGCCCAAGAGGTGAAACGAAGGATTGAGCAAAGTAGGCGAGTGATAGCACCAGGAACGAAAGCGCAACGAAGCGCAGAGGCCCAGCGAACAGTCGAGCCATGGTTGGCCAATGGACTTGCGATGTCTCAACGACCGACTCGTTTCAAAAGCGAAGAGGTGGAATAATTCTAAGCGATCGGGCCAAGTAGGAGCCGGAATATATGACCGTGGTGCTACGCAATGCCCTGCGCCTCGAGGCCGTTCGCGTGTAGAATGTGCAGCAAGGGAAATGTGCCAGGCAGTGCAACTACTGTCCGTTCAGCGGCTCTTGCAATGCCCTCGAGGCTAGAACAGGCTTGTTTAGGGAATTCTCATGTTTTTGGCGCTAGTACTAATACTAGCTAGTCGGTTAGTCTGGTCACCAGCCTGAGACCAAAGTACACGCCCGCAACGGTGTTCTGGTTTTGGCACAGCAAAACACGGTCATATGAAACGACGTTGATCGGTAACTGCAGAAATAAGGCGGAATGAACGGATGCCTCCGGCTATGCAGCAGCAAATCAATGCTTGCAACTAATTACAATCCTAAAGAGACCATTATAGGAGCGCTTTCCTTGACGACTTTCCTGAACCGGCGCCTAGTTTGCTGATTTCTCGGAAGCGCGAGTTCGAAAGCCAGCAACTTGAGTAGTGAAGGATTGTAAAGTTCAACCTTCCTACTCAGCACGGCATGAAACGCGTGCGTGCCTAGCCTAGTCATAGCATCCATTGAGCGCAAGATCAATATTTGTGGCGGGAATCTGACCAAAGAACATGTGCCTTGTGGATGTCGCATTTTCCCCCGTTGTCTCGGGAAATTTTATTCCTTGCACCTTGCATGATTACCGCATATGTGTATCGGATCATCTGGCGGATGGTATCTTATCAAATTAATTAAAACCTCGCACCGTTTCATGGAACGAATTGCCACTGGATGCTTACTATGCAGGAACCTGACATTGCTCGAAATACCGACTCCCCAGCTTTCAAGGTAGTAATGCATCTTCGCGGCCGAGACGAGAAAAGCTCTGTATATATTCAGATGCACAATATGCGTGCCGTTCAAACCGGTGTCATTGTAGATAATATGGCTCCTTGATTTGGCCCATCTGGGAATCTCCTTAGCAGCAAATAACGCCAAGTGTAGAAAGACAAACTTCAACAGCCTATGAGCAAAAATTGCACTAGCGTTGCGGCCTCTGTCCACAGTCAAGGAATCTTTGAGTTCTGGTACGCGTTAGTTGTTGCGTCTGACCACCTTCAAGTGATGATAACAAGTACCTGTACCTGTGCCACTATATCGTGTAAAGTCTGCGAGAACCGAAAGGTCTCTTGTGTCGATCAATAACCCACACCAAGGAAAATCTGAAAGTGACTCCGATTAGTGCCTTCGCTCCCAAAACACGGATGACGATGACGCACGCTTCTGCCCTGGCGGGAGAACATTCATGATTTGTACCCCATGGTCAAAATTCGTCAATGTCTTTTCTTCGGATATAATACACCCATACTCGGGGTGACCTGCAGTCATCATCTCTAAAAATGACTTTGCCTTTCGTGGGCAGGTGGTCATAAAGAGATAGTCATCTATCAATCTAAGGAGCAGCTGAGCGAAGACAAATAAATAATCAGCAAAGGAAATGCGGTGCAGACATCACCCACACTTTGTGGATCATTCGAGAAGCTAAATTCACCCAATTTTCCTGTTTCCAGATCCCCGTAAAAATAAGAACACAACAGTGCAGAAAGCACGGATCCTTGAGGGATGCCTACAACCTGGCGATAGTACCGTTGGCCAATCTATAAAGTTATTTTATTAGAGGATCAGCTGTAGCCATCTTCTTTCTACCTTGACAATGTTTTCGTTGATGTGCTCTTCAAGAAGTTGCATGGCCACCTGCCGACTCTCAAAACTGTATTGCACCTATAAGGTATATGTATGAAAATATAATTAGGGTCGGATTAGGCATGATGATGGATACCTGATCAACAAAGATTGTATCCCGCAACGCATCCGCCAAGTTACGGGCATAAGTTACAAAATCGGGATGTTCATCTGGTAGATGTCGATGTCAGGATGGGATAGCCAACGTGAGCACACGAACGACCTTCTGGGTATGCCTTTTTGACATACTCCCGTCGGATCTTGCCAGCCACTGGGGTCATCTGTCCATACCTTTGAATAAGGTAGGAATCCTTCAAAGATCATGATTTCAGGGAATGAACAAGAAAGAAAGCAGATGAAATTACTTCGGACATAAGTTCCTTCAGGATCCTCAAAAGGGTGCTTTGTTCGATGGTGTCGAAACATGCTTTGACGTCAACCTTCACAAAATACAACTTGGGCCTTTCTTCTATTAACCCGATTATCGCATTCTCTTTGATAATGCACTTACAGAATACTGGAAGGGTGATCTTTAAGTAATCTTGTCTTGTATGTCTTCAATCGTGTATATATTTCGTTTGGCCCGAATACGGAGGCGCCTAGTAGGTGAGGTTGACATTGCTGTGAATGACAAAACCATGTTATATTTCCTACTATTTCACTGTAATGCTCACTTTTTCGTAAGTCAGTATCTGAAATGTTGTCTGAAGGATCTGATTGATTGACTGTGAGCGGGCGAGATTTGTGGCCTGTAAATGCAAGAATTGAACAGTGTTATGTAAGTGAATTGTCTGTATAAGCCACCTTGTTTTGGCGTCTTAAGTTGACGATTGGGCGAACCCCAGTTTCTTTCGGAAGGAGTCGAACAAAAGAAAAACCCAGTTTGCGTTGTCGAAGAATTTCTTCTGCCTCTTGCTGCGGAGAAATTGTAGATACATAAGAAAGAAATTGGACCACCTACCTTTTCTATTTCCTTAAAGGTTTTCTCGCTGAGTTGATCTATCAATGGGGCGCAGAGGGCTTCCCAATCGTCTTGTCTGAAGTATAAGACACGGTTCCGGAACGCAGAGGAATTGGTTACATAGAACGTTGTCTGGAAACATGATCGTCGAGTCCATTTCTCCCAGACATCAAGTACTCACGCACCTTGATCAACGGAATAACAAAGGAATCAAAATACCAAAACATGAATTCCTCCAACAGTTCTCGTCGCTTCAGTGTATCAGTTACAGGAACTCGCCCGTGAAAACGTTCAGGCATTCCTCGAGGAAGGAGCCAATCACAATCAGTAGTGGAGAATCCCTGGAGGACGTGGTGAAGCGATAGTGTTTCGAATCGGCGGGACACTATGAACTCTTTGACATCTGCGACTTATTGTGAATCATAGCCACAAAAATGCCAGGGCACCCACAGGCCTGGACTAACTTGAAATTCTTCCGGGATCCCCAAAATTGGCTTGGAATGACGATTCTCGTTACAAGGATGACATAATGGAAGACCTATGCAAATCATTACCTCCAACTTGGAGCTAGTTCCGCACATACCTCGAAATAGCTACACGTGAACTCAGTAAACCGGGGTTTATGCATAGCCTGCTTCATGACTTGAGATAATCCCTGAGGGAGAATCGAGTTTCCGTTAGAGTCGATCGATATATCGCCACCAGATCCCGCCGATTGAGACTTTAACTGAATGGAATGCTCTGAAACCATTTCCTGTTTCTGTCAGAAAATTATTATTGCGAAAGCCAGTCACGCGCACCAAAATAATGCTGCTATCCATTGCCTGGTTGTTGGCGACGACCTACACAAATCAACTATCAGAATACGATAGTCGTATTCGTAAATGGCTAATACCTTCGAGGGGCAGACTTTGGCACACAACGGTTTATAACCGCATTTACCGTGCCTCCAAACCATCTTCTCGACCAATGACAGAACGTCTTTGAGGCGCTTTGGTGTTTTACAATTGCCGAGGGCCTATACCAAATGTTAGAATCACACTCGAGTGTACGAGGAACTACTACCTTGATCTCTTGTTCCCTATCTGAGTAATCCGGTTGCTGGTATCTTTCCTTCCGGTCCGTGGCGAGAACAAATGGACTTGGCAGGCCATACTGCGACGGAAATATATATTTGCTGAGATGACGAGCGTCTTTCGCAAGAGCTCGAGGATCGGGTTCTGTATACCTCGCCGGATCGACCCGGGGCTTTTTGAAGTACGCGGGGCGTAATCGGTTCAAGATATCTTCGGACAGTTTAGGGAAAGTGAATCATCGAATAAGTGCTCACGATGGTAGGGCAATCCAACAACAATTCTGAATCCTTCCGGATCTCGAGATGGCCTGGCATAGAATATACGAGTTCGTACAAAGTTTATGTCTGCTGCGGTACGTCTAGCCATCGTGAGTAGGATAGATAAGTGGGATTTACAAGATGTCAGCTCACTTTTGAATAGGTTGGCCAAGAGTTCTCAGTTTCGAGAGCTTGGCAGTCTGTTCGCCGTAGTTTGTTGCCGTCCTGATCAATCTAAGACGTTTCCGCGGAACGAGCTGCTGGGATGTTTCCCTTTTTCGTTTTTGTACTCGATGAACCAGTCCGTTATCAAGAAACCCACCCCCTTGCGGAAGTGGAACAAATATGAGCGGTTCTCCCGTGAGTTGACATAGACATCTGTTAGGCAGTGATATGAAAAGAGACGTCATCAAGAGAAGGTGTAGCATCGCATCTGCACCGATTCTGATAGACTTCAATTTCTGATCAAAGTTTGATTCAGAATTATCACCTCTGCAGCATGATGTCCCACTCCGGCCCCTGCAGCGCCGTAACGATCGTGTTGATGAACCGATTGGATATTCCAGAAGAGGTATGGTTTCGTCCATTATCTAGAACCTATATCCGCGACTATGAGAAACTAGCAAGGAGAATGTACGATAACTTACATGCTGATATCCTAGAGCAATCATATTATTAGGTCTTCTTGAAGCCAGGAATAATCGCTCATGTGCCTTCTGTATGACCTAGTGAGGTGTCTAGAAGGCAGTACGCCATATATTGCAAGTTGGACTCACGTCTCGCATGCGCATCAACGGTGGCGTTGCGCAAAATGTTGGACGCTGCCGAGCAGCTGATTTAAGGCCGACGTAGGAAGTCTTCACCAAGTCATAGTAATGTTGTGGTGCATCCTCAAATAATATAAGGGGTGACCCGGAGTCGGAGGGGGGCAATGTAAGGATCTCGTGCAAGTAAGTTTCCAGTGGCACTACTTCTTCAAAGTAGGCGTCAAGGACCGCAAGAGTGAGCGACTGCCGCGGCACGTCCGCCATGTAAGAAAGTAAATCGCTTGTGTAGCTCGGAAAATGCAAATGTACTCGCAACCTCGGAGGTGGAGGACAGAGTCGGACGCGACCTAGAGTTGGCGCGACACACTGGAGCAGGTCACGTGCATCTCATTAGCGTGTCTCATGCTGGTAATATTGATAACAGCCGATGTGCAATGTACATTGTACACCGTGACGTAGAAGGAAGGTTTCAGGTTCAAGTTCGCACTTCCAATCAACGCCAGGGTCGATGACCAAAACACTAACAAGTAGTGACAGTGCGATTCCCTGAAACTCAATGTGATTGCAGGAACTCTGATTACACAATACCACGGCAGTGGATGCTTGTTCGTCAGGTAACTCCATTCGGTACATGTACTATATGTAGATGCCTTCAAGTTGTCGATGACGAAGGTGGACATGATCGGCTGCAAGCCCGTGCGACCAACCTTCCTTCAGCACCCATGATAGGTTCAACCCGCATCCACTGCATATCAGTGCGTGCTTGAAAGGTTATTGACGGAAAAGTCTCCTCTCTCATTCTCATATCCGATTTTGCATGCAATCACCATGACACCGCATTGGAGGCGAGCCTATCTCCAATGCAGTGTGGCTCGGGCAGGGTGATAAGATAAGTTCTCGGCTTAGAGGTTCATTGAAGGGAGTCGAGAATATTCTGCTACACTTGCCTCACCCTTGTGCACCTTTCCAGAGTTTACGATGCGTATCAGGAGGGTCGATTATTCGACCTGTTTCATTCGAAGGGCTGCAAAGAACGAGCAGAAAACAAGTGGTAAACAAACAGTACTAGCCGATCCCAAGACCTTTTGCGTGGATAGCAGGCCGCGAGTCGGTGTGGAATCTGAAGTGGTTCATACAAGAGGGCGACGCAGTAGAGGTAAAGATCCATCCGTATAGCGCAACCATGGAAACCCACGATTTATCATGCAGTATAATTCGTAAATCCTATGGCAATGCCATCATAAGCCGGCTTGCGGATCAAATCCTATTGAATTTGGCACTGAGGGACCTGCCACTTATTGAGTAATGCGACATACCATATCCCACGGACAAGCCTGACCATAGCCAGGAAAGGTGGATGGAATCCAGGAATACTGCAATAGAAACGATAGATATGGATAATAGAAAAATCAGCCATTGCAGAACTTTCCTTGTCAGTATAATCCCAAACGGTCACCCCAACACATCCTGGGACGGCCATGCAGGTTTGAACGACCGACATGTAATCCGCCTTCTGCTGTTCCAAGTCAGTATCGGTAGCTGGGAGCTCCATTCTGTCATCAAGTTCTGTCACAGCAACCTCAAGACCAAGAGCAGTGATTCTTTCCATGTTAGTCTTTAGCTCGCTTGGAGAGATTTCACCGAGAATGAAATGACATTCAAAACCGATGCCATCGATTGGGACCCCGGCAGCCAAGAGGTCTTTAACAAGCTGGACCATCGCATCAATCTTTGCGCCTGAGATATCGCGTCACTACGGAAAACACACGGGGGCTGTCAGTCTGTCTCACCAGTATACTCAAGGTTGTAATCATTGATATAGAGTTTGGCATGGGGGTCCGCGGCGTGGGCCGTTTGTAGTGCGATGCTGATGTAGGATGTATTCAATGTATCGTAAAACACATCCGAACGCATCGTCCCGTTATCATTAAGAGGTTCTGGCAGAGATCGTCAGGGGTGCAACAGCAAAACTAAAATACTAAACTCACCATTTATGACATCCCATGCGTCTTTGAGCGATATCAGAGATGTCCATGAACAATTTAAATGACTATGTAACCAGTCCACTTACAGCTGCCAATTGTATCGTTTACACATGAGACTTTGGGGGTGGAAAACGCAGACAACTCACATTTTCCCCGTATAGTGTGAGACCTCTGTCCATACATGGGTTTCGATGACTGATGTCAAGCTTTCTGGAGTCCAGTTTCCATACATAACCCAGTTGGGGAGCTGGCTATACCAGACGAGGTTGTGGCCTAGGGAACTATTAAGCATAAAAAATCAGCAGAATATATTTCGAAATACCTCTCATTATCTTCCCGGTCGCCTCGGCCAGTGCAACGATCTGATCACCTCCCGTGAAGTTGAAAACATTCTGCTCGGGTTCGATGGCATCCTGAGCGAACAGACATTCAACTGCTGGATTTACAATCGCAGGGCCTGAAAAACTACGAACGCACCCACTTCATGCTGTTTGCAGGCGTAAGTTGTCCAAACATAGCAGTGTCGTTCAGGATCCTGACATAGGCCGCGTCCGTCAATTCGGGGTTGTCGGTAGCTGAACCAAAGTAGAGCTTCCCGGCAGCCCTGGCTGCCATGTTCAAAGCTACAGTGGAGGTCGCCGTCGGAGCGGCGCTTGTGCTAGTCTGTGCGATAGATGTCCGCACGAGAGCAAAGAGTAAAGTAAAAACCAACGATAACACCATTGCGACCAAGGGTAGGAGAGAGGCAACGCAGGGCCTCACACCCGCATACTTATCTCGCGAAACCCGTAAGCTGTGCTCCCGAAAGGCAGCGCATGGTGTGGTCACATGCTGGCAGAGATCGTGCTAGGTTGTAATGGCCAGCTGATGTCGGCGAACCGAACGTTCATTGACATATGGGCACAGCAATAAAATTTTCCGAGCCGTGGATGTAACCGGCGATGCTTCGGACATATGTCGCTATAATCGAACAGGAACCCATGCGGGAGTTAGGTAGTACACCCAAATTTAATTCGCTCACGTTGTAAGGACACAATCAGTCAAGTAACATGCACTTGCGGACGGGACGGATGATGTGATTGTAGTAGGGACAGATGACCGTCCGGTCCGCTGCAAGTCGGCATCTGTAGGTGGATGTTCTCATGGGCTACAGAGGACTGCTGTCCCGTCAACGGGTTCGCAAGTACCACAATTCACTGCAAGTGCTTCACACCTTTTCGTGTAGGTCCACGCTGTTGAGCTGTGCTGATCTTCATGATGACGATCTCGTTCAAGTAGTAGTGCTGAGTTTGAAAAGCTGCTGGACGATCGACCCGACGTCCATGTCCCGTTTAGCCAAAGCCGATGCGCTGGCGCACATCAGCGATGCCACTCTGGGGGTCTTCGCGCTCGTCCCACCATCGGAAGCTCTCAACCATCTGATCCGGTTCTTGTCAACATGGAGTGGTACCGAGTTGCGTACGGTCCTTCTCTCTGCATCCTTCCCGCTCACGAGCGCCCGCGCTACCCAGCAAGCTATTCACGGTATGGGACCATGACTTTCGAAGCAGCCCACCGATATTCACGTTCGTTATGCTAGCTCATTGAATATACTATGAAACTTGTCGCCCCCATTTTACTTGCGCGGGCGAAATTCCAGCATCGAATGGGTCTGCGAAAGGAGCCGGCCAGCAGCATTTCCACGTCCTTTACGGGATTTTCTGGTATAATCGGTGATTTCAAAATGCTGGGCAGATTCTGGGGTACGCGATGAGTTACCCACTCTGTGCTGATTAGCTCGATCACCATCTTTTTCGGACAGGTTTACTTCCCATCTTGCAATGGATGATATCTATGGAAAGAGACCCTCCGCCCACGCGTGCGCTCCTTACAATCGAGCGCCTGCAGGGATGGTCCATGTTGGTGTATTACCCATTGGAGCATCTCTATTATTTGCGTACCCACAACCTTATTCCGGCTACAATCCCCCTTTTCGCGTCGCTTCGACGCTCAAAACAAATCCATCTGAATACGAGTACCCTCGCTAGGTGGTCTTGCCGCGCATGGGCGGTGTACGTCGTCCTCCAGTTCGTGCACTTGTTTGAGGACAGGAAGCTGTTGCTTATGAAGGAGAGAACGATGAGGAAGGGTAAGGGTGTCGTAGCAGAGGACCAGGAAGATCTTCGGAATAAGTGGGACTCATTTTGGAATGAAGTTGTAGCCAATTCCGCCAATTTACCTTTGGCTCTCCACTGGTGAGCTGTTTTCTCTAGAGTTTGTCACTCCCTTGAGCTCCTCATAGGTCGCTTGAGCATGGCATCTTTACGAATGAGGTGGGTCTTTGCTCGAGGAGCTGCCCTCGCTGACGCATGAAACCGTATTAGATCTGGCTTACTATCTTCGGATTCATAAATGCGGTAGCTTCCTTCCGAGGTGGATGGAGAGCCACAGCCCTCCCTTGTCCGAAGGCGGAAAGGACAAACGATGTAGCTGGAAGTGATCTTGGGTTTACAAGCGACAAAGATGGTCGTTCTTAAGATTCCCTTATTGATCACGGCCAAGTCCCACGATTAGTACCTTAGTACATTCTAATACTGGCCTTTACCGACTGGGTTCACAAGTATATCCGGCCTCATATTTGCATTCGCCTTTTCGGTTGACAAGATTCATCAACCTTCACAAACGCCGATCAGGCAATCAGGTAGACTGGAGTCTGAGTAGGAACGTGAAGCTGAAACAGATCCGTGCCAATCCAATGGTGGCTTTGTCCCACGCGGTCTCCCGACTTTGTGCTACATAAAATGCCGCTCTAAGAAGGGAAATGTCTAATCGAGACACGTTTCCTTGCAATCACTCTAACGATGTCGATAACACCGGCGAAACATCATACTCTTCTTGAATTTCCCGCAAAAATGACAGCATCTAATTAGTATGTAGGCGTCTAAAACACGAACGACCATTCGGCGTTGTAACTCACAAATTGATGGCGTTGGACACCCAACTTTTTCCCATAATCCGTCTTGAGTCTGTCCTGTATGAGAAGAAGTTTATCATAAAAGTGTTGAATAGCAGTATCATTACGGCCTGACGGAGCATGCAGAGGTCTGGGGATGTATGAAGTTTCGGTCTGGGAATGGAACATGCACAGCCCAAACACACCGATTCACAGCTGCACTGTACGCGGCGCAACGCATTATACCTGTTGCATATCATCCAATAATTTCGCCTCCAAGTCTGAAAATATATTGTATGACCTACCGAATGCTCCGATCGCATCCAGACGATCCGCATCCTGAACACAATGAAGTTCTACGCAGGTCGCATGCCATTCTTCGAGCTTGCCAGCGTCCCGTAGACGCTTCTCCGTCGTCCACGACACGTTCTCGACAATCTTTACGATCAGGGCAGCCCGACCGTCGGATATCAGATCTAACGCGTAATCCTTGACTAAAGACTGGAAGAATGGCAAAAAATAGGAATAAGGATCGGCGGCTTCCGCAGCCGACACGTATTTCTTGTCCAACACATCGTGCAAGAGTGTAGCAAGATCCACAACCAGCAAATCAGGGTTTCTGTGCGAAAGCGAACGCGCGAGCGACAACGCTGTCCTCCTCACGCGCTGGACTGATCCATGCGAGCCACGAAACGAAAGTCAAACGAGGGTGGAAAGGCCACAAGTTGCCGTACCGTGAAAGACATCGTGTGAGGGATCATAACGAGCCATTGTGGTGACCATGAGTTTTTCAGCCGCAGCAAGAGCGAGTTGCTCTGCCGCAGAGGGATACGTGTCTTGATCATGAGACATGGTATCGAGGCCGTTGGCAAGGTCGCGCCAGCGCTGAACTTATTTCGGAATTCGGAGTACTTCCGACGCACCACTCCAACGTCGGCTCTTATTCGTGACCTTCTCCAATTCAAAATCATGGGCCTGCTCCAAGGGCATAACATACTTTTCTTTGTCGCTCTTTTTCTGTGTTTTGCACTAACTACACACACCGTTCTCTGTTCTGAGCAGCCCAAGCTGGTCGTTGGGGTGAATGTCTCTCCAGAATGTAGACCGCTGGCAGCCTAACCTGTTGGATGGTTAGGTTTCCGACATTCATGACTGCGTTGCGGTTGAGAAGCTGAGCGACCTCAAGCGTGCCGTGGAAGATAATGAGTCGCCCATCATGCGTCAAGTTTTCAGCTGGCTGTTTCCTTTTGGTCCTGGCTGGAACGCAGGTCTGTTCTTTTTCCATCCTTTGAACCGTTTGGCACGTTCGTGAACATTTTTTCGCAGTTCTGGGCACGTTTTACATCAGCTCGTACGTCTTCCTTGATTCTAGGATGTTCGAAACCTGGTTTGCTCAGTCCACCAACGTTTCAGGATACCTAACTTTATCCTTGCGTTCATTCCCGCGGAAATCGATGCAAACACCCTCAATACCATGACCGCATTTGCCGTTAGCTTCCGCATTCATCAATATTTAGAATTATTTGATCTTAGAACTTACGCAGACAGGCGGCCTCCTGTCTGATGTCTTCCTACACCTTGTGCCCCATGCGTTCCTTGGCGAGCATCAAGATTCGGGTGCTCATTTTGTCATGGTGGAAGACAAACGAAACATATTGATCGGGTATATGACCTCTGATTGACGCACGTTTCATAACTCAACTGTGGTTGGCAGGCTCGGTATTTTTATTGGATTCTCCGCGTTTTTCATCATGGAGAAGTCCTTGAGAGTTCTCGGTGGTGATGAAGGAGCCGAGGGCCATTCACACGGTCACTCTCACTCGCATGCAGATAGACCGGCCAACGCCGTTGCTTCTGGTGTTTCGATCACGCCGTCAGCTGACGGTCTGCGGCCCAGAGGTGGAAAGAAAGGGTCGGAAAACAGCCAATCAGAACAAATCGATGTGGTGCAATCTACTACCGCACCATCGAAGCTTTCGGCCTATCTGAACCTTTTTGGTGACTTTGTCCACAATATGTATGTATGATGAACATGTCTCTTTACCGTGTCGTGGTTCATGCTAATTTCCTTAATAGAACGGACGGCCTTGCGTGAGTCGCCAGATACGTGTGGATGTTCTTCTGATCGAGTCTGTATCAAGTATGGCTGCCTCTTTTTACTCTTCCCCTTTGATTGGTGCAACTACCACCTTGGCTTGCTTCGCTCATGAAATACCCCACGAGATTGCGGACTACTCGATTCTAGTCCGCAGCGGATTTAGCAAGCGACAGGCCATGCAATCGCAGTTTGTCACTGCCATCGGTGCATTCGTACGTTTTCGTATTTCTGGAGTGCTATTTTCATTTGGAATTTTGGAGCAATTCCGATCAGGTTGGGTGAGTGCCGTTGGGAATTGTGGAGTGATCATTCAGTATTTTTTTCTAATGCACACTTTGTGTAGCACCTTCATGGGGATAGCGATTCATAATCTGTCAGCCTCCGATGCGACGCCAGCGACAGTGGACTTGGCGGCGGCCGTAAGACAAGACGCTTCCGGCATCCTTGGCACCACGGTGCAGCCTGCAGACTTGGTACGTGTATTAGCCAACTGGCATGTCAAGCGATCTGATGTGACACAGGTAATACCCTTTGTTGCCGGAGGGTTTTTGTATATTGGTGCTGTTGCGGTGTTGCCTACGTGAGTTCCAGAGCCATGGAGGGTGTCTGATTATGTTTAATTGTCATGGCGAACAGTCTGCTAGCGGAGAGTAAAAGCGGAGCGCAGGCGTTGCGCGAGGTAAGACGGCTTGCCTGAATTGGAGCGTTCGGATGATTGATGAAACTTCTCAAGTTCGGCGCGATGGCCTTCGGCGTCTTATGCATGTTCCTAGTGGCGTAAGCATCAAACTTGTCCACCTGTGCTGGTCTCACGGTGCTTGAATTATTTTCAGGTGGAATGAATAGATGCGAAGATCGCACCGCAACTTTGCAGTCCTGTCCATGTAGTAGCGTAGTATGAGGTGGAGAGTAAATTAAAGGGCTTGTCGACACCATCGTGCTCCGAGACTCGGAGCGGGGGAGGTGGAATGCCGTGAACCGTTTAAATTAGGGTCGCATGGGACTGCCGTGACGAGGCGTTCTTCATCGATTTGAATGAATCTAGGGGACGAGTCGTGTCGCCAGATGTGGTGGTGCCGTGGCAATGCCGGCGAACGTGCGTGCTGTGGCAATCCCGTTGGTTCACTTTCGTACATTACCTGCTCAACGCAGCCCGCTCCGTAATTCCAGACACACGACCAGCTCGCACTCAAAAACTTGCAGAAAAATCCCTGCCGTTCTCTTCCACCGCCTCCCCGGCAGCCGTTCGTCGTCACGTTCCTCCGTCTTTCCTTTCAGTTTCCCCTCCGCATATCCGCCTTCTACATTAGTGCCCCTTAAGCCTTCCCCAGCACCACACACCAGGTCCGAAACGTCCCTGCCCCGGTCGAGAGCGTGCTCATATTCGTTCTGTCACCAGTTTAGCCCTCGGCGTAATTGTGAGACGCTCCAGATCCTCTTCGAATCCCCTCTCCTCCTGAGCTTGCCTGTAAAGGCATTTTAGTCAACCTTGATAATGGGCACGAAAGGACGCGAAGTTCCTCGCGTGGTATGCTGCGCAATTCCGATCGCAAGCGCTACGAGCAAGGTGCTTGTCGTCACGAGCCGCAAGCGTCAAGATTTATGGGTCTGTGCGTATCTCCCCACTCCCCGTCCTTTTCTTCGCATGCCGCAAGACCCTGTTGTTTTGCCATGCGTGTCAATTCTTGCCGGCACCTTTGGTCACCCTATCTCGTCGTTTCTGCGACTGACTCGGCTCTTTTATAGTGCCAAAAGGGGGCTGGGAGCCCACAGACGTAATATTGGAGGCAGCAGCCTCGCGGGAAGCCCTGGAAGAAGGTCTCACCCTTTGTCCTTCTATCCGTCATCTCATCTCCTGATGAATGTCCTATCCCATTCTCTGTCTCCGTTCTTCACTTCCAGCGGGCATTCGTGGCAGAATTACACGATACGTGACAACCGTCAAGTCGCCCTCAACGACATATCACTTTTACGAGCTCGAAGTGTCGTCGCTAGACGAAAATTGGCTCGAAAGCAAAGAACGAACAAGAGAATGGGTCGACTACGCTGAAGCATCTCGAAGGCTCGCATGGAAGCCCGAGCTTGCACGAGGGCTGTCCTTGTCGTCCTTGGCACCCCAACGATAGAACCCCGCCCAACTGCTTCTCCCTTTTTGCTCCGTTGTCGCCGTGCGATTTTCAGGCTCTCCGCGGACTGTCGCGCGTTAAATTTGCTGAACATATTCATGATTTTTCAGACGTTGATGGATTCTGACCCTCATACTCTACGCCTTTTTTAAAAACAAAAAAGAAACTATACCACGGTTTTCCCTCACTCCATCACATCTCGTCCTTGCATACTCTGCTCTTTGATGTACCACTTATACGACCACTTTGCAGTGTTTTCAACATAGATTCGTGATCCCTGCTAAACAAATTTTCCGTATTTAATTACCTAGATAGTTGGCTGTACGGTTGAATCACTTGTGGGTTCAAACGTTCAATGTTGATGGCATTACCTTCGTAAGCGGGGTCCTTTGCTGTCAATTTCACTGACCTTTTTTTTATTTTTTATTTTTATTCTCTGGCAGCTGCGTTTCGGACGCCGTCGGTTTGGCCGTCTCATCCGACCACCACGGGAAGGTTGTTGACCCTCCCGGCCAACCTCCCTTGCCATGCAACAAACTTGGAACAACCATCGTCATTCCTGGTCTCCTTTAGAAAAATTTGAACTAACGGGCACTTTCCCGGTCTAGCGTCACAACGGTCGTCGCTACTAGCGGAGTATTATCTCACACAAGCTTTCGGCCAAGTTTCATCGATGAACGTGCGCGATTCACTGCCGCACGCGATATATCAAGGTGGTGCCTGCTGACAATTCTCCTACCAGCAGGCAGGAACCCGCTTTATGTCCATCGATCCTCTCCTCTTGGAATGGCCGGTAGTCTCGCGGTTATCCACCGGATGACCAGCCCAGGTGCTGCCGACCCATTCCCCCGGCACTTGATATCAGAGCTGGGAAGCGGGTCCATCAATTATACCATTGTGGTCGGTCGATTCTGACTCGGCATTTGTGTCCTCAATGTTATTGGAGTCTGGTAGCATCTTCCGCCGTTGTATATATCGGAAGGATACCGTGACGCTGTCATGAATACGATGCGACGTGGACTTGGACCGATATAAGGGGTGGCTCGGCAGTTGTGAGATGGGCGCTGGTGTCATGTCTTCCCCGCGATCTGCCTGCGTCGATGAATAATTTCCGAACGACAGCTGCTATACAAGACGTGTTCGAGAAGCCCTCGGGACGACGGACATCCGCACCTAAAATTTCGTTTCAAATTGCTGCTAATGAAATAGCCAGCACGAATTGGCAGCAGCTGGACTCCATGGCGGTAGATCACTTCCAAGAATAGGTGATTTCCAATGTTTCATTACCCTCCCTAACTTGGCATGATATTGGGGTACAACTTTTGAGTTTCTGTCAAACTGTCTACGAAAAACCTTGAGTCTGCGGGTCGAGTAAACACGTTCAAACAGCCCTTGAATCAATATCAGGCCATCAACGGCTATAGGGGTTCTCGCGGCTCCGGCTCATCCCGACCGGGCTATTTGTTGGGTGGTACGCGCGCGGGACCTGAGCGCCGTCGCACGGTAGACCGTAGACGTGGGGCAGAACGCCGGTGGCAGGCTGAGCGTGCGTTGAGGTGGGCCCACATTGTGTTCGCCAAAAGCGGAAAATCGGGACATATGGGGTTCGTGCTCAGCCACAAGCTTGCCTTAGGAAATCCACGGGTCGTCGATTCGGTGCAGTTCCTCTTCGTTCCGTCTCCTTTGCGACCGGGTCATCATCGCCATTCAACCGACGTCTCTTGCTCTTCCGCGCCCACGATGTCGTTGTTGACGCCCACAGAGTCTCGCGCATTTCAGTCTTTTCTCGATGCGACTGCGTTTCCCGTCGACTGGAGCATGCAGCTCGAGATTTCCCATGAACACATGCCACCAGCTCACGGAACTGAGGCGCTCACGAAGGCGACCAAGGATCTGATGTCCCTGGACGGAGACAACTGGCGCTTTCCACCCGGCCCATACTCTCTTAGCGAACGGACGGCTTCATCGGAACACAGGTATCAACAAGCACAGCCCAATCAGCTCGCGTTGTTGTATTCAGCGAGGCATCAACGATCCCTGGATAACAATGCCGACGAAGCCGAACAGGTGAATCTAAACCGCATCATCTTCACATCGCGCTTCATCACGCTCACACAGCCAGCTCCCGCAGCTTCCCTTCTACCCCGCTGCAGATTCAAAGCAGACCCGCGCGGATCCCTACGCATGCGACCGCAGCTCGTCGTCGTCGTCGTCGAGGCAGTCTCCCTTGACGTCGTCCTCTTCGGGTGCGAGGCTTGCGTCGCAAGCGAAGCGCGCTTCACCGCCGGACGTGAAGCTCTCGAACAAGCGCTACCGCGCTTGCTCTTCGCACGACCTCTCCGACGAGGTACAGCTACCGCAGCCAAATAAGGCAGCGTTGTTGTCGCCCTCGCAAAAAAAGGCAAACCATATCCAGTCTGAGCAAAAACGGAGGGCAAACATCCGCAGAGGATACGATGCCCTTTGCGAGACTGTCCCGGCGCTCGTCGAGGCATGCCAGGAGGAGGAAGAACAGCAGCTTGCGGAGGGTAAAGCGAAGAATCGGCGAAGGGGGAAAGGCAAGGCAAAGAGTGATGACGGCGAAAGGATCGACGGGCGGGCGGGGCCGCGAAGCGAGAACGTCGTGCTATCGAAAAGTCAGTGATCTCATTCAAAGCTCGTTTATTCTCATCTCCCCCCCTCTCCTTTTAGCCATCGACTATTTGCACGAGCTGTTGTCAGAGCGGGACGACTTGATGCAGCGACTCGAAGTGGCTCGCAACGCGTTACCACCTCATCACCCGTTACTTCATCCTCAGCCAGATGCGCCTCTTCCGCTGTGGGAGCGAAAATGGTCTGGCGGGGAAGAAAAATGCAACGACGACGACGACGAAGATGACGAAGACTAGTCGTTCTGTCTTCTGCTTTAATATAAAACGGCAGTCGTGTATAGAAACCTTGCCATCTCGACTCATCTGACCGACTTGAAGGTTCAAGGTTGTCATTATATTTCGGTTAATGGGTTGACTATTTTGACTACTTAGCGTGCTGGGACATGGTGAATTCTACGTGTATGTGGATACCTTACTAGTACATTGTTATTTTGTAGATTATAGCTGTTGAGTACACTTGATTGTTTGATTTTGTTGAGCCGAGATCGCGGATCATCTCCTCCCGACATACAGCAAAGTTATGTCAGACACTCCCCGAGGATCTCGCAAACGAAAATATCGCTCAGTATGCATATTGTGTGTATGACCATCGGCCGACTGATGCCAAACTTTGCAGGATGGCCCAACACCCACTTGGGTGAAGCGGAGTATCGATGGTCCTGGTGTGTGGGCCAGCTGTGTCAAAGGAAAGGAAAAGCAGACTGTTGGTGAACTGTACGACTTGTTCGAGTCTGTGAGAGCCCTCCCCTACCTTCAGGTCTCGAGTTCATCATGATCAGCTAGCCAACGATCTGTGGCCAGTCGAAGGAAGGGATCGGATCGAGGCAAAGCATGGTTCGGACGACGAGAACGATGATGTCGACTTTGAGACCCTGGTCGCACAGGAACTCGCCGCGATCAAGCGTCCGCGGACGGAAAAACGATTCGGTTGGTGGATAGCCATCTTCCCTGTCTCCTTCGATCTTGATCTTCTCTCTCCGCAAGTCAATTGTCAGACCAATACCCCCTGTGGTGAGGAACGCCGACCTTGACATCCGAGGAGGGCTGATCTCGTTCAGTGGTCTTCATATCTTGCCGGCCCCCGATAGACCCGGTCAAGTTGATCGTCACCCACGCCGAGAACGTCCGGAAGACGGGCGTGACGCGAACCAAGTACGGACGCAGCCAGGGATGTGCATACGTCTCTTCAACTTACACGTTTCCAAGGTATACACACAGGCTGATTCCGGTCTCCGGGTCTTGCGTGGCAAATCTTCCCGAGTTACAATCTCTATGTCGACGTGTGTTTGCATCTTTTTTCGTGGAGGCCGATGGGGGTACGGATGCCCCCCAAGTGCACAAGGTGAGCTGCACCGCACATCCACGCTCGTCTCGTTCACGAGGAAATGACGGTGCGCAGTACAAAATCGAGCTACGTGTGCGAAATCACAGCACGTTGACTCGGATGGAAGTCATCGAGGAGGTGGCGAAGTGCATGCCCCGGAATTACGTGGTCGACCTCGACAACCCAGACGTGTTCGTCCTCGTCGAGGTCTTCAAGGTGTGTCGTGTCACTCTAATAACGCGAAACGAACGACGGATGCGGGATTTCAGAGCGTGTGTGGCGTAAGCATTCTGAGGGATTATTACAAGTTACACAAGTTCAACGTCATGACCCTGGCTAACGAGAAGAATGCGGTAGAGGACTTCAAGCCTGAAGCGGGACGTGTCCAAGGCAAAGAGTCAGATCAGGCTTAGGAGGCCAAGTTTGTACAACAATGTTATTAGATTACCTGCCAATTTGGGGCGAGCATTCGCTGCGCGCTTGTACAACCAGACTTGGCCTGTTTTGTGACACACATACCCGGAAACGCGTCCTCTCACCCTACTAGTAGTACAACATGGCTGATCCAGTGGACTCGATGCTCGATCTCATGCGGCGCCTGCCGCCGACCCGCGTAGAAGAGAACATCAACTCCCTCATCCGGATCTGCCCCGACTACGCGGACGATCTCCTGGGTAGCGTCGACCAGCCGCTGAAGGTCTTGACGGATCGCGCGACCGGGCGGGAGTACCTCGCCTGCGATTACAACAGAGATGGCGATAGCTACCGGTGAGTGCGTTTCATGGCATCGCAGCGCTCCACCGTGCACCCCCATGTACACGTCCAACGTTCCCGACCACGCCAAGGTCCTTTGGGACTGACACATCGTTCCAAGATCGCCGTGGTCCAACGAATACGACCCGCCTCTCGAAGACGGGACGACGCCGAGCCCGAAACTGCGCAAGCTCGAGATAGCAGCGAACGAGGCCTTCGATACGTACAGAGAACTGTACGCGCGTCCCAACCCGCTTCGTGTGGCGATTTTTGCTGACGTCGTTATGCGGTGACAGGTACTACGAAGGGGGCGTCTCTTCCGTCTACCTCTGGGAACTCGAGGACGGCGGATTCGCTGGCGTGGTGCTGCTCAAAAAAGGTGGGCTGAGGTGATCGCGCTTCCGTATATCTTGCTCCGGTGTCGACGGACCGGGCGATGCTGACGGAAGCGCCCAGCGATGAATCCCATCAGCCCAGAGGAACCGACCGGATCATGGGACTCTATCCATGTCTTTGAAACGGCAGAACGTGGGAGGCAGGCTCATTACAAGTTGACCTCGACGATCATGCTCCAGCTCGTCACGCGACGCGTTGAAGATACCCAAGCCGTTGCTAACCAAGAGA
>JBBPMV010000174.1:0-25794 GCA_038090495.1 Heimioporus retisporus | reverse complement strand
GTACGGCGACCCAACGGCGCGTCACCGCCATTAATATGTAGCGGGTGGATGGCGTGGCGTGACCACCACACGACGACGACGATGTGGCGGGCGAGACAGCGACCCAACGGTGCGTCACCACCACCACAACCACCGCGTGACGACGACGACCTGGTGTGCCACCACCACCATGTGATGGTGACATGGTGGGTGGATGGCAGCCCGACGACGCAGTGGACGGACTGCGACCCAACGGCGTACTGCCACCACACCATGCGACGACGGTGACATGGGCGGGGATGGGAAACAGTGCGCCTACCGCCTCGCGTTGACAACACGGTTAGGCGGCACAAGCATTTGCAAGTGGTGCCAGATTAGTAGTAGTTATGTCATGATGTTTTTTTTGGTTGCAATATTACTTCTGGTGATGTCATTGGGTGCTCTGATGACTATTCAATCCCATTTGGTTCCATTGTTGGCTCACCTTGACTGGTTCTACAGAGATCCACAAAGATCCACAGAGATCTACAGAAGCCAGCCTATTTTACAGAAAGCTACAGAGATGTTGTAGCTGGACAGCACTGGACAGGGAAGTCCAGTATGGACCAGGCTGTGAGTGCTGTGACACTATGCAGTACTGTACAGTACTGTCCATGGAAAAGTGATTTGCTGATGCACTCCGCTTGATAAGGATACCATCAATTGATGTCGGACCCAAACTTAAGGCGGCCAAGTAATTGGTGACAGCTTCGTTATAGTTGTGTGATGCAAAGGCATTGTCTCCAAGGTTTTCCAACGACTCGATGCACCGTTGAGTGAATGCTAAAGTTTATTGTAGCCATCAATTCGATGCCCAAACCATCATCCTTACCACAGATCCATCCATCTTCCTTCATCAGCTCATTATCCGGGTTGTGCATCATCGTCCAAAGTAACTCTGCCGCTTCATGAATATGCCCAGCAGCATGAAGTACCTCACACTTTTGCTGATCTATAGTAAGCTGGAGGTCATCAAATCTCCATCCACACATCTAATCAAATTGTTAATGCAGGCCGAAAGCATAAGATTTGTCCTCACCAGTGAAATGTCATCGAGCTCTGGGACAACAGGGAATGGCCCGAGCAATTGCGCGCAGGTCAGAAACTGCAGAGCTTCATTGTAGTTCTCGTTATCAACGGCTAGCCTCGCACGTTGAGCATACATGTCTGCCTGCTCATTCGATATATGTAAAGTGGCAAGATATTATTTGTCGTTGTGTGGGATACTTGCCTGGGCAGCAGAACATGCAGGCTTCACTTCCACCGGGCAATGTTTGATCAGATGATCAATATCGGCAAGGCCTTCAGCATGGTGCCCAACCTCAAATAAGACAATGGCCTGTGAACATGAAAGACAGGTTAGAAATGAACTGACATACATGGATGACTACCCACCTTGACAAGCGACACAAGGGCTTTATCTTGAATGGTACAATCGCGAAGGGCAATGTTGAAAGCTTGCACAGCCGAAGTATATTTCTGTAGTCCAAATAACGCAAACCCTTTTGCAATGTGCATCAGTAAAATGGCACGGTTCTTAATTTGACTTGCCGTGGCGAAGTGATGGCTAAGCGACTCAGGGTTGTCGCGTAGCACTGCGAGATCGGTTAGGCCTTGAGACACTGCAGCCAAGCAGATTTAGCACGAAAAGTAGCTACACTGAAATTTATTCTTGGACACCTGAGAGCAGGAGGAATAAGAAAAATTTATTCATTGTGTATCTACTACAGACAGACTACATTCTGGGATGGATTTGAGCACGGAGCCACAGCAATCACGCATCGGCGAAATCTGGGATAAGGCAGATCCGTGAGTCAGTTACACCGGCCAGGTGGTTGTTGTCACATGGTGGTGGTGACACACCGTTGGGTCACCATCCGCCCGCTACGTCATCGTTGAGGTGGTGGTTGCGCTGTTGTGCATCCTCGCCTGTGTCGTCGTTGTCGTGTGGTGGTGGCACACCTGGTCATCGTCGTCGTGCGGTGGTGACGCGCCATTGGATCGCCGTACCGTCCGCCGGGCGCACTGTTGTCGTCCCCACTTGCGTCGCCATCGTCGTGTGGGGTGGTAGCACAAGATTAGGATGCCTTACTGCCCGCCGCGTCGTCGTCGTCGAGGTGGTGGGCGTGCTGCTGGAGGTCCCTGCCCACGTCGCTGTCTTCGCATGGTGGTGGAGGCACGCCGTACCGCCCGCCGTGTTGTCGTCGTTGAGGTGGTGGACGCACTATTGCGCGTCCTCGCCTGCGTCGTCGTCGGGAGGTGGTTGCAATGGTGATGACGTGCAGTTGGGTCGCGGTACCTCCCGCCACGTCGTTGTCGTTGAGGTGGTGGGTGCGCCATTGCACGTCCTCGCCCGTATCAGCGTCGTGCAGTGGTTGCAGCAGTATGACACACCGTTGGGTCGCCATACCTCCTGCCATGTTGTCGTCGTTGAGGTGGTGGGCGCGCCGTTGCATGTCCTCGCCTGCGGCGTCATCGTCGCATGGTGGTGGCAGCACGTCGTTGGGTCGAGTCCGCCCGCTACGTCGTCGTATGGTAATATTTGCTGTGGAAGTCTGCTTCACAATGTGAATCGATGAGTCAGCGCATGTTCGATCTTTTCTCTAAGTCTCTACCGGTAGCAACAACCGTTACTAACACTTGCAACAGCATACCCACCAGCCCAACAACGACGGCATGGCGGGCGGTACAGCGACCCAACGGTGCGTCATCACTGCTGCAACCACTGCACGACGATGCCGCGGGTGAGGACGCGCAACGGCGTGCCCACCACCTCAACGACGACGACGTGGCAGGAGGCACGGCGACCCAACGGTGCGTCATACTGCTGCAACCACTGCTGCCACCACCACCACCCCCCACCACCACACGGCGACGACGCAGTGGGTTGCCACCACACGGCGGCAACGACTTGGACGCGGGACGGCATGCTGCCACCACACGACGACGATGCAGTGCGCTACCATCACCACGCGACGACGGCGACGCGGGCAGGGACCTGCAACAGCGTGCCCACTACCTCAACGACGACGACATGGCTGGCAGTATGACAGCCCCCCGCCACCACATGGCAATGACGCGGTGGATCGCCACCACATGACGGCAACGACTTGATGCAGGACGGTGTGTCGTCGCCACATGACGACAACGTGGTGCGTTACCACCACCACACGATGATGCCAACACGGGCGGGGACGCGCAATAGCCCACCACGAAGTGGTGGGCAGTATGGCAGCCCAACGTCGTGCCACCGCTATCACCACCACCAGTGTATGACGACGACGCAGTGGGCCGCCACCACCATGCGACGACAACGACGACGACGCGGGTGAGGACGCGCAACAGCGTGCCCACCACCTCGACGACGACGACTACGGCACATCACCACCACTGCAACCACCGCACAACGACGCCGCTGGCGGGGACGCGCAACAACACGCCAACCACCTCGACGACCATGTAGCAGGCAGTACAGCAGGCGAATGGAGTGCCGCCACCACCACGCGACGATGAGGACGCAGGCGAGGACGTGCAACAGCACGCCCACCACCTCAACGACGACAACGCGGCGGACAATACGGCAGCCCAACGTCGTGTCGCCGCCATCACCACCACCACCACGACATGACGACGATGCAGATGGCCACTATCACACGACAGCAACGCTCTGTGCTCATATCTGTCGCAGAATGTAGTCTGTCTGTAGTAGATACACAATGAATAAATTTTTCTTATTCCTCCCGCTCTCAGGTGTCCAAGAATAAATTTCAGTGTAGCTACTTTTCGTGCTAAATCTACTTGGCCACAGTGTCTCAAGGCCTAACCGATCTTGCAGTGCTATGCGACAACCCTGAGTCGCTTAGCCATCGCTTCGCCACGGCAAGTCAAATTAAGCACCGTGCCATTTTACTGATGTTCGTAAATCCATCATTGAACGACATCACGATCACTTTGCTGCAGGACACCCTGGCTATCTCAAAACCCGCCAACTCATTGCTTCCAAGTTCTGGTGGCCCGGCCTTGCCCAGTTCGTCTGAAAATACATTGAAGGATGTGCCTCCTGCCAGTCGGCCAAAGCGAACACCCATCCCACAACCCCCCCTCTTTGCCCCATCTCCTCTTCCTGCTCTCGCCCCTTCCAACAGGTTTCCTGCGACTTAATCACAGATCTCCCCCTCTCCGATGGCTTTGACAGTCTTTTGGTCGTGGTAGACCATGGGCTTACTAAGGGGGTGATTCTCTGTCCTACGAAGAAATCTGTCTCCGCCGAAGGGATTGCCTCCCTCTTTTTTCACAAGGTTTACACTCGGTTTGGCCTCTATGACAAAATCATCTCAGATCGCGGTCCTCAGTTTGCCTCCACCTTTGCCAAAGAACTCAGATGACTCCTCGAATACAACCTCTCCCTCTCCACTGCCTATCACCCTCAATCTGATGGAGAAATGGAACATGTCAACCAAGAAGTCGAAACTTACCTCCGCATCTTTTGTGGCAACTTCCCTTCCACATGGTCCCAGATGATCTCCCACGCTGAATTCGCCCACAACCACCACCCTCACTCCATCACTGGCAAATCCCCTTTCTTCCTCACCTATGACTTTGAACCCCGTCCTCTCCCCACTGTCATTGTTGAATCCAACCTCCCAGCAGTCGAAGAATGACTGAAAGCCCTCTCTGCCACTTGAGACGAAGCTCTGGCTGCCCATGAACTTGCTAGACAAGTCATGAAAGCTTGCTCTCACGGTAAATTTACCCCCTTCTGTAAAGGTGACAAGGTTTGGCTAGAAGCCCACAACCTGAAACGCCTTATCTCCCACCCGAAGTTCACCCCCAAGCGGGAAGGACCCTTTACCATTGTCCAGGTGCTATCTCCACTTGTTTACAAACTCCGCCTTCCTCATACCTGGAAAATTCATAACACGTTCCACACTTCCCTCTTATCACCCTATCATGAAAACAACGTACACGGCCCAAACTTCCCTTCTCCTCCCCCTGACCTTATCGATGGAGAAGAAGAGTATGAGATGGAAAAGGTGATCCGACACAAGGGAACCCTGAACAACCGACGCTTCTTGATCCGATGGAAAGGATACTCGGCCGAAGAAGACTCTTGGCTTCCAGAATCGGAGTTCAAACATGCCAAGGAAATCCTCCTAGACTATAAGAAGCTCCACCCCTCCGTTTTCCCTCCATCCTCTCGCCCACCATCATCTCATCACAATGCCCAACACCTCTCCTAGTCGTTCTTCCTCTGTCAAAGCGGATGCTGGCTGGAACCCACCTCCTGAACTCCCTCGTCTCGAAACCCTGGACCACACCTGGGATGGCCCATGGCCTCCCTCTCCTATCACTACTGAACCTGTCGTTAACCCTCCCTGCTTTGCCTCCCGCCTTCGCTGTGACCCTTTCTCTTCCATTCAACAGGGATGTATGCTCTTTTTTCTTGATAACTCTAACCTTTGTATCTCTCTTCGCAACCACTTAGAACCTTCCTCCCCTCTTTATTCTCTCTTCCGTATGTACATTGAACTTTCTCACCTTCGCTCCCATGCCAACCTCATCGCCGACGACACCGCCTGCATGCACCACTCCTTCCACGTCACTGAAACTCATCACATCCTTCAGGAACTCATCATATCAGCCATGCATCAATTGGAGATGGATGAATTGACTTCGAATATCCAGTGCTACATGGAACATCTTAACACGAGATCTAACACTGATGAGCGATCCCCCGAGGCCTCTAGTGCCCCCTTGACTCAGGAGGAATTAGCTTCCATCGAATGAACGGAAGGAGCTTGGGAAGGCAAAAGAAACCACCCTCTACCGGAGACCCACCCCCTTTACAACCAAGCATGTTTTCATTGCCATTGCCTCTCTCATATCCAGGCTAACTGTGTATACTACCGTTGCCGCCACTGCAACTGACATGCCCTGGGTCATTCGGCATATCAATGTCCTCTCCTCCATCGCCGGTCTCCTATTCCCCTTGTCCCTTCCTCGTCTTCCTCCTCATCTTGATCCTCTTGTCGTTCTCACAGATCTCGTGCCTCCTCGTCTTCCACTTCCACTCATCCTCTGGCCCAGCACATCTCGTCCCCTCCGGTCCCTCACACCCCCCTCCCCATTCCCCCTCCCTCTGGTTGTCGTCATCGCCAACGTCTTCCTCGTTCCAATGCCAAACTTCGTCATCTTTCTGGTATACCCACTGATGGATCCCTCGATGTCGACGAAGAATGGGGATACCCAGACTACGATGCCTCCGCTTATGCCAACATGACAGGCTCCCCTGGCGGTGATCACTGCATGGACCTCTAAGTTTATTTCTTCTTTTACTTGTTGTTTCTCACTGCAGTTTCGAATGTACTCCAGGGGTAATGTTACGATGAGCCCCTATTCTTTTCTTCTTACTCATTGCTGCTTACCATCATCGGCCTTACCCGATGTTTCCACTTCGATAGAGTGCTCTAGAACATACAACATGTTCGTCACACACCCTTATGTATCTTATTATCTTTACTTCTTTCTTCCTTTCAAATGTTCTTCACTTAGTCATAGTTATTCCATGACCTTCTATGACCTTCCATTGTGCAGTATATAAGCTCTAGTACTTCGTCCCTTGTACCCTAGCTTAGTTCTGCTCAATCTTACCTTGTTCCTCTCCATCCCCTCATTGTCACTCGCTGCCACCTCTTCGGTAGGCAGACTTACACTCGAACCACCTGCTATACGTCCTAGCAGGCAGAACCCTTGACCCCACAAAGGCAAGTACTTCGTTATAACCTCGAACCCTTGACCCTACGTTCTAGTTCTTTGAGCCTACGCTCATTCCTACCTGGACCAAGCATAACATTGTTGTGGTCAGGTGGTGGGTGGGTGGTTGCACTGTCCTCGCCTTGTCGTCATGGTGGTGGTGGGATCGTCGCCATGGCACCTGCACCCATCATTGCGGCTAGGTGGTAGGTGGGCAGTTGTGCCGTTCTCGCCCTGCTCAAGGTTGCAGTGGTGGTGGTGGTGTGGTTGGTCGGTGACACCCTTGCCCTCATTGTCGTAATGGTGGTAGGGCTGTCGCCATGGCACCCTCACCTGTCATCACGGTTGGGTGGTGGGCAGGCAGTTGTACTGTTGTCGCCCTCCTTGTTGTGGTGGTAGTGGTGGTGGCGTGGTCGGTCGGTGACACCCCTGCCCTGGTTGTTGTGATGGCGGTAGGGCCATCGCCGTGACACATTCATCCATTGTCGCGGTTGGGCGGTGGACAGGCCATTGCACCATCATCGCCCTCCCCGAATCCCGGTGATAATGGTGGTGGTGCGGTTGGTCGGTGGCACCCTCACCCTCATTGTCATAATGGTGACAGGGCCATCGCAGCACCCTCATCCTCGTCATGGTGGTGGCAGGGCTGTTGCAGCGCCTGGTGTGGTTGGTCATAGTACTCTCACCTGTCGCCATGGCTGGGTAGTGAGCAAACAGCTGCAACACCCCTCGCCTGCCTCACGATTGCAGCTTTGTTGCATTCTCGTGGTGGAAGGTGGGTAGGCATCCTGACCTGCCTTGTGGTGGTGACAGCGTGGTCAGCAAGCCATCACTGTACCTTTGCCCTCATCTTCATGGTGGAGTGAAAGGCCAGCTGTTGGTCGTGAGGAGGGGATAGGAATGGACCCGGATAGAACAGAAAGGACCAGTAGTGACGAACATAGCCAAAAAAGCCAGATAGTGTTGAGAATGTAGCTTACATGATACATGATCACCTAACGTGCTCTAGAACGTTAGAGAAAGTTCCTTATCTATAGGATCAAATAGGAACTGTGTAGGATCATTCCGGAACCCTTCGGGTGTTCTAGGATCAAAGATAGAACAACATGGAATGTCATAGAACATAACAGAACATTCCAGACGCTTACTGATCATGATTCATAAGCTGTCCACTGTCATTTGAAATAGAGAAAGTTGTGCTATTGGTTAGAATACTCTAGAATAGATACAACAAGTACATACATTCTACATGTATATAAGCTACCCGATATCGATGAACAATCGATAACAGAGTCACTACAATCAACTCCTTTCATCACAAGCCTCCTGATCATCAAATCAGAGATCTTGATTGTTCATCTAGTGTATCATCTAGTGAGTATTCCCACTAGGAGATTCTCGTCCTCTGCTGCCCTTTGCCCCCTCGGACTGTTCGAGTTACATCCCTACTCTCGAAAGGTTATGAGCCCCACCTAAGGCGGTTTTAACTCATACTACAGCTAGAGAGAAACTTTGTGTAGACACATAGGAGACTCATCACTTGCGCACACGATGCCTCCTGCCGTCTCGCGCGATACACACATATGGACTGCTGTGATCCATCAGATTGTCGAATGCTTGATTATAATCTACTCAGCATTCAGACATGGTCGCTTCATTATAAATGATAGCAGACTTTGTTTAATTCGCTTTCTTGGAGGGGCACTCCAAATCTGCCAATGGCGAGATCATTATTACCTATCCTTGCATTACTTCGATCGTGTACTAACAATAGCTTACACAGATCGAAACGTAAGTGCAAGAGATCCTAATTCTTCCGGTGTTCCAAGTTCCTCCATTCCGACTCCACCCATATCACCTCTGCATCCTCCCTATTCTCCGGTTATACCCGAGAGGCCTTATATACCTCAAAGGCCTGAAACTCCGCTTCCCTCTGCTACCCACTCTCGAAATTCTTCCCTGCCAATGCAGAGACAACCTCAAAGCCCACCAGTACGTCGTACTGAGAGTGTCCCACGTCCTGTAGACTCACGAATGGTCACCCCAGGCGTACCATTCCACATCCCTTGTCCAATCTGCCAAGGAGGTCTTGAGCGAGGAGAAATCCATCGTCACAGTACGCAGGACGTAGTAAGAATTTCAGACGAAATTGACAGCGACTCCTCTCCAGTCGCATTCTTCACCGTTCTGAGTAGCAATCAGAACGAGCCTGAGACAACTATACAGTCGTCATCTTCGTCGAACCCAGTGAGTAACCATCCTGGTGAAGAAACAAGCAGAACCCCTTACGGGCTTCTGCAGGCCGCTGTTGAGATAGCGAGAAGGTCTCTTTCGCGTCGAGCCCCTGCTCCGCACCAAACATCTTCACCCAACGACTCACCGCCATCACCTATCCACTATGTCCCTACTCCCCATCCTCAACAACGTCTACAAGGCTGTCAGCCCAGCATTACAAGCAGTCGCAGGGCCATCAACGGCTCCAGTTCCATTGCACCATCCACGCCCTCAGTATCCGCAAGTCCCTCAGGTCTTAACTCGCCAGGAAACCCCTTTCATGGCGAGTCCCTCTCCCCTCGATCTCACTCGTCAGGCTCCTTCGGCCTTCAAAGCCGAAGAGATCATCGGGTCCCATCACCTGATATACCCAGCTATACCATTCTCAGGCGAGGAGAACATCTGGCAAGGAATTCCACTGACTCCACCAACCATCCGACTGGCGAGTGTAACGTCAGTCCACACCACAGCCAGGAACGCTCTCAGGTCGTGGCTGATGACGGAGGAAGAGTGGATCGAGGACTGGCGGATGAACAAGGAGTCGGGAGGACTGGCTTACGAGGAGGACGGCTGCCACCCTCTCCCATCAACACTGGTCGAACGTCTAGGTCTGCATCGCTCAGGTCAGGTTCTCACTCAGCACGAACTAGTTCAGCGAGTCAATCATCAAATGAGAGGCCTCGCCAATGCGTCCGTTTCGACCTTGAGAGCGCGACTAGCGACGACGAACGTTCTGAGGGAGAGGAACGCATTCTATGACGTGGTCTGGAGCACGATGTACGACTTCCTAGCACCAACAATGCAGGTAGCCCTTCGGGACAATCCCTCTCCAGTCTTTCCCAGCGCATGGTTCTATCAAACCCAGGATCTCCCTCCCTTGTCAACAACCATCGGGATAATGGATGTGGAGGTTATCAGTCACCAATACATACGCCTCCCCATGCGGCAATTCTACCCACTCTATCAGGGACGACTTCGCCACATTACGGACGAGGTGGTAGCAGTGGAAGCCATCAACAGGTCTAGGCAGCTAGTAATCCCCTTTGAAATTAACCCAGTAGAATACCGGAGCACCAACTCCGAGAAACCATCAAAGCTGGACATGCCCATCTGCAGGCTGTACTGCCCTGGTGAGACACTAAGGGAGACTTACGAGGCGAATGGCTGGGCATTCCCCTCTGCCACCTACGAGGAATCTGCATCAGACTACATGGTGCGAGGATATGGCTTCGAAATTTTCAGACGAGATATCTTCCCTCCAACTGTCCACAATATGCTGCTGGTAAAGTCGACTTTTCCGAATGACTTCATTCGAGAACAATACTGGGTTCCCTTTGCCAAGGAGCAACCCAACAACTACGAGTTCCATAGGGAGAAAGGGATGGGCATTAGAGACTTTAATGCAGTAACGGACTTAGAGACTCGATTCCACTTTGATACCGAGATTAAACACGTCGATCCTCGGTACAAAGGCTTACTCAAACTACAGAAACATCTTCAAGCCAACTGGCTAGACGAAGATGGACGACGAGTTGTTGCAGACACTCTCTCGGGTACCTATACACGAGGCAAGAGAAAGGCTGCAGTGGAGGGTGAAGAGAAGCGAAAGAAGCAATGCCAAACCTGACGGTATAAGGGCGTTTGTACAAATTGCCAAACAGGACAGTACTTTTCTTGCTTTTCTTGCACCTTCTGTACACCATACATGGCCTTTGGGATCGCAGAACCGGTATTGCTACAATGAGGACTACTATAAATCGTTTCTCGACTGGCACATTGACCTTGGAGGTTCATGTACCGAAGAACTACCAATTCAGTACCATACGCACATGAATCGAGACTTAAAGCTGGAAGGACAGTTACTCTACCCTATCATTCCTAATCCCCATTACTTTGATTACATTTGGTTCACCTCCTTCGAACGAAACTCAACCAACCCTATGCCCTCTTGGTGGATACCAAAAGGAGACGAAGGAGAACCATTTACAAAGCTGGAACGGATCATGTACTGGGAAAGGAAAGAGAGAGAAGCAGCGGAGCGGAAAAGGATCAGGAGAAGAAAGCTAGGACCACAGGATCCACCTCCTTCTCTTGCATCATCTATACACAACGAGTCTGGAACAGGAGTTATAGGTTTGCCTCCGATTGGAGCAGCATCTATTGGAATTCAAGGAACCATTCCTTTGGGAACACCCGGAGTTATTCCTTTTTTGTTCATTGGTTATATCTATGAACATCTGTTTACCGAATATCCGTTCACAGATATCCATCAATATCTCTAAAGCATCATGACTACTTTGAGCATCTCCGTCTCAGAAGACTTCAAGGTGGACAACACCTTGCTCACACGTGTTCAAACTCTTGCTGGCCACTCAAACTATGTCATGTGGTCGATTCGCATCCAATCTATCCTTCAATCCTTGTCGGTATGGGGATGGATTGAGGGTACTAATGAGCATAAGAATCACACAGGTACCGACGCTATCAAATGGGAAGCGATCGACAAGAGGATTGTTGGAATTATCTCCCAAACCCTCGGAAATCACCTGTTACATCACGTAAACTTCACCTATGCCAGTAACGACAAACCTTCGCTTGCGAAAGCCCTCTGGGAGAAGCTAGCAAATCTTTTCGCATCTTGTGGTCTTTCAGGCCAGTTCTATCTATTTTCTCAAGCTATGGCTTCCAGCATCAGAACCCGATCTGCTGCTGAGGACATCAATCAAATCACATCCCTTTTCGAACAAATGACGAATGCTGGTCTTAACCTACCAGATTCGTTCAAGGCAATGTTCCTGCTTACTCGTCTTCCATCTGATTTCTCTGCTTTCTGCACCACAATCACTGAAACAGTTCAAACTACGAACTTTACAGCAGACAATATTTCCGGAAAGATCCTTTCCGAGATAGATCTCCGCGGATCAAGACAGCCCTTGACCGCGAGAATCCACAATGTAGAGCAGAATCAGAATCAGAATGTAAGCGGTGCATTTCGCACCAATGTTATACGTCGAGGACCACCAAAGACTAATTCTTGGCGTCCCAAACAGCGAGGAAGCAGAACTCAATCCGGAAGAGGCCATATAGACTATTCTGGTCAACAGGCCTTTCCTCCGAGACATCGCCATCTAAGCAATCCGAATGCAAATCACAATCGTCAAGGGTTTGCCTCGAGACAAAACTGTCCTAAGGGACAAGACACAAAAGGGAAGGGAAAAGCTAAAGCTAACGAGATCATCAGTGATAACTTTGCACACGCTGTCACCATAGACGAAACTGATCAGAACTTTTACGGCAATCTCCATGAAGCTTCTACCGTCACCTTAGACGAGAAATGGAAAGAAGCTGGCATGGATTGGGCCGATAATGTTGCACCTGAAGATGCACACATGCGATTCGAGATCACAGAAGGAGAGAATCCTGACATGTGGCAGGAAGGATCTTCCGATGCTACCATCGAGATTGATACTGGTATGGACATTGCTTCCATCCAGTCCTTTCGTCCCTGCGCAAACTCACTCTGAAACATCAGAAGGTGCCGGACCATCAAGTTTTTCTCCGCCAACTCCCTCTCCCATCATTCCTATTCAGGAGGAGAGAGTCGAGATCCGTCGACCCAGCTATCCGCCGTGGATCGAACGAGATATTGCACCTCATATTGAAGATACCGTTCCTCGGAATGAGACACCAACACCTGATCAGAGAAAGAATAAGAAAGGAAAGAATAAGCAAACGTTCAATCTTGGCGGACTTGTTTCGAACACTCATCATTTCAACTCTTCATTATCTGATGCTTTACCCTCTCGTCCACCTCCTATAGACTTTCCCCTTCATCCAATGTACCGCACTATTGGTAATCGGGAAGACTACCAAGTAAACATACCGAGTAGTTCTTTTCAGGGAGTAGTACCAGGCACAGTGCCTGAAACTTCATCTTCCTACACTGAACCACAATTTCGTAATTATAACGAAGCAGTGCAGGATGACCGTAGTAAATACTACGAGGACATAGTGTATGATGAGGAGACCAATGAATACCTCTGTTTCTATATCGGGCTTACTGCCCAGGGTGATAAAATAATCAACAATGCTTCAAGCGAATTTTCGCGTACTCATTGGATGATAGATAGTGGCTGTACAGACCACTTAACACCGTTTTTAGATGATTTTGTGAATCTTAAAAAACACACTAGAACGGCAACTGTTGCAAATGGCAACAAGGTCTCAATGCATGGTCCAGGAACTGTGCTTATCAAACAAGTAGGTCGAGACTCACATCCAATAGTCGAATTGCAAGAAGTCTGGTATGCTCCACAAGCATCACATCGATTATTATCGATACCATCGCTTCTTGCCCACAACTATCGTTGTGAGAGTACGCATGATGGAACACACATCTGGAACAAGGAAGGACGCAGAGTGATTACTGCCACTGCATTATCACCTGCTAATAATCTACATTGGTTTGAATCACAATCAATCACACCAATGTCTCAGATTTCAGCCTCCCTTGCAGATTGTAATGATTATCATCTATGGCATCAACGAATGGAACATCCATCAAAGAACACACTCCGACATGCCTCAAGGCATTTATCGGGTATTCCTTCGATTAAGGAACCGGCAGACAACCAGAGATGTAAAGGTTGTATGCTTGGCAAGATGTTTAATCGGCCTTTCCCAGATTCTGAGAAACGCACAACTCGCCCGTTGGCCCTAGTCCACATGGACCTAATGGGACCAATGCCGGTAGAACCCCGATCACGTGCGTGATATATTCTTACTTTCATTGATGACTATAGCGGTTATGCTTTATTATCCTTTTTGCGGGTCAAATCGGATTGTTTGCAGCATTTCCAAAACATGGTTGCATGGGCAGAACGTTTCACTGCTCACACCCTAACCTCAGTCAGATCCGATCGAGGAGGAGAGTTCATGAGTCATGAATTTCGTGCAATCCTCTCAGCCAGAGGGGTTACGCATCAAACTTCTGTCCCAAACACTCCACAACAGAATGGAAGAGCTGAGAGATTCAATCGAACCATCATGGAAAAAGCTGAAAGCATGCGCCAACATGCTTGCTTACCCAAAGCGTTCTGGCAAGACGCTGTGGAGACTGCTCTGCATCTGTACAATCGACAACCAATGCTTCGTCATAAATGGAAAACTCCAATTGAGATCTTCAATGGAAAGAAACCAGATGCTTCTTATTTTAGGGTATTTGGATGTCGCACTTACGTCTTCATTCCATCAGATCAAAGGACAGACAAGCTATCTCCCAAATCTGAAGAAATGACCTTTATTGGGTATGAACCCAATACCAAAGGATGGCGATTCTGGTCTCGAAAGAGACATCATATGGTTATCTCCACGAATGCTACATTTGATGAGAATCACTTTCTGCATTGTTCCAGAGATCAAGAAGACAGACCTGCCCCTATTCAAATCGAAAATCAAGACCTTTTAGAAGAAGAGCTGCCAAATCAGCAAAAACAACTACCACAACAAAATGCCCCGGATTACACATTTGTTCCAATTCCTCTACCAACAACTTCTAGAAGATCTGTTACTCATCATCGTACTCCACCAGGAGATACCGATAATGACAGTAGCAATCAAGATGATCCCTATGATTGGGATTGGGGAGATCTAGAACCAGATCCTCCCGCTCCACCATCTTCTCCAAATTCACCTTATCGATCTGAAAATTCTGATAGTCCTTTTAAAGTATCACCAATGCGACCGGGAGTAATACGGCAAAAGCCAGACACTGGACATCGCAGTTCAATATCAGATCAACATCAACATAAGCGAAAGCTTATCTCAGACTCACCACTAACATCACCACCACATTCTTCCGATGAAGATAATCTGTGGAGAGTACCGATACAAAGACCGGTGAATTGGTTACCTCCTAGACAAAGATCTGATCAAGGACTTCCAGAATTCCGTGCTCTACCGCATCATTACCATCCATTGCGAGAACCACACTCCACATTTAGAGCACCTGTTGATCAAAGAAGATCACAGAGAGTACCTATACCTCGAATCCTACAGGATAATGCATATGGAGAAAGACCTCCTGTGGAAATCGAGAGAGAAATAGAGCAAGGACTAGAATCCATTCAGAAGGAGTCATCTCCAATGAGAGAGGACGATGATCTAAGACCGGCACAAGCCGAGGATAACCCTAGACCAACAAATGAAGAAGATATGGAAAATCTTTACAGTAATAAATGGATTACCCATCATCTATCCGCAGTGGTAAGTCCATCGGACTGGGCATTACCTAAAACATACCGGGATATTGCGAAATTACCCCGAGATCAAGCAGAAGCTTGGTATAAAGCATGCGATGATGAGATCAAGTCTCTCCATGAAAGGAAAGTTTGGAACTTGGTAGATTTACCAAAAGGTCGCATACCTATCAAAGGGCGATGGGTACTTGCCATACGACCAGGCAATAGAGTCAAGGCACGATATGTAGCCAAAGGCTTTACACAGATTTTCGGAATAGACTATGAAGAGACATTCTCACCTGTTGCCAGGTTCGAGTCAGTGTGACTAATACTTGCACTAGCGGTGCTAAATGATTGGGAAATCGAAGCGCTAGATGTCAAAACAGCCTTCCTATTTGGAAAACTGGATGAAGAAATATATATGACTCAACCAGAAGGCTTCATCGTTAAGGGCCAGGAATCAAAGGTCTGTCGCCTTAATCAAGCCATCTATGGGCTCAAGCAAGCAGCGCTACAATGGAACAAGCTGCTTAATCAATCCCTTGTCGCCTTTGGCTTCAAGAGATGCACTTCTGATTCAGGCATTTATGTCAAACACATCGGAAAGGATATAGTCATTGTCATAATATATGTCGATGATGCCCTATTCATAGGCAGTAACAAATCTCAAGTACTCTCTCATAAAAGGAATTTTATGAAGAAATGGGAATCACGCGATCTTGGCACAGCCAAAGAATACCTAGGTATGGAAATCACTCGAGACCGTACCAAGAGAACCATAACCCTTGATCAATGCAAATACGCTGATAAAGTCATCAAGCGATTTGGTCAAGAGAATTGTAAGGAAACATTGGTTCCACTTCCCACCGGATACAATCCGAGACCCAATGAAGGAATTGCAAATCCTAAGTTGAGAAGCCAATACCAATCTGTTATCGGATCCTTGCTTTACATCATGCTCAGAACCAGACCAGACATTGCATATGCAGTGATAAAAATGTCACAGTTCTCAGCTAATCCTACTGAAGAACATTTGCAAAAAGCACTACAAATTGTTCGCTATTTATCCCATGTACCACATTTGGGAATCTCTTACTCAGGAAAGGGTGACAATAATGGACTTATTGCTTACTCAGACACTGATTGGGCCGGTGACATTGAATCATCGAGATCAACTACTGGATATGCTATATTTCTTGCCAATGGAATTGTCTCATGGCTTTCCAGAAGGCAGAAACGTGTTCGACTGTCATCAACAGAAGCAGAATACTGTGGAATGACAGAATGTGCAAAACAGATCCAATGGATCACAAACTTGTTTGAGGAATTACATTTTCCACAAACGAAAGTACCCATGTGTGTTGATAATCAAGGAGCCATCTTTTTGGCTTCAAATCCAGCACAGGAAGGTCGCACCAAACACGTTCGAATTCCTCAGCATTACATCCGAGAAGCTGTGGAATCAGAGGAAATTGAATTGTTCTATGTTCAGACCAATTCCCAATTCGCAGATATCTTTACCAAGAACTTAGGAAAGATAAAGTTCGAGGATGGAAGGAAAGCCCTTACATTGGTACCGATTAAGAAAAGATCTTAACAGTAATACCCATTTCAAATATTCCAGTGAGGAGGAGTGTTGAGAATGTAGCTTACATGATACATGATCACCTAACGTGCTCTAGAATGTTAGAGAAAGTTCCTTATCTATAGGATCAAATAGGAACTGTGTAGGATCATTCCGGAACCCTTCGGGTGTTCTAGGATCAAAGATAGAACAACATGGAATGTCATAGAACATAACAGAACATTCCAGACGCTTACTGATCATGATTCATAAGCTGTCCACTGTCATTTGAAATAGAGAAAGTTGTGCTATTGGTTAGAATACTCTAGAATAGACACAACAAGTACATACATTCTACATGTATATAAGCTACCCGATATCGATGAACAATCGATAACGGAGTCACTACAATCAACTCCTTTCATCACAAGCCTCCTGATCATCAAATCAGAGATCTTGATTGTTCATCTAGTGTATCATCTAGTGAGTATTCCCACTAGGAGATTCTCGTCCTCTGCTGCCCTTTGCCCCCTCGGACTGTTCGAGTTACATCCCTACTCTCGAAAGATAGGCATAACTAGTTTGTCATTTTCCTGATGCTTGTGGGGCATCCGGAGGACAGAAGCGCTCATCAGTGACATGTGGGACAAGACAAACAACAGTTTCAATGAACCTGAGAACAGGTTAGTATGAGGGACAGCTCACATGCATCTCACAACATACTTTTTTGCAAGAAAGTAGGAGAGTTCAAATAGTTTGATGTATTACATAAGAATTCCCATCCCCACGAGTCGCGTGTAACTAAATTGGATGTGCTAACAATGACATAAGTCCTCCAGTTTGCTCCTTCCAATCTTTATCTGTTGTTTGTTGTCCACTCTGGCTGAGAAAACCCTCTCCCACCACTTCGTGGGAGTCAGGGAATATGGCTAAGCACGACAGTACTTGGAGAACATGAACATGAGCCAAGATAGGACGAGAGGCTGATCCAGGAAGTTATGCGGGGCTCGCAGTGCGTCAAAAACGGCCTACGCGATGATTCTGCAACATCAATGCTGACATCTCGAAAGCGAAAGTGATGCGTGGGAACCTGCACCAGCAACCCTTACCGCTGAGACCACGTGATAGTATTAGTTCGTTCATCGCCGTTATAGTTGCGTTGGAGTTTTACACATACCATACAAAATATGCCGGCCTCAAACACCTCGGTGACATACTCAGGCCAACCCGGTGCAAAGACTCTCCAAATTAGCCTGTGTCAACGCCCTCAGTGCATCTCCAACCCAACTAAGTATACTCTCCCAGGTAGAGCCGCTCTTGGGCAATTGTTTACAATCTCGGTGCGAGCCAGCACACTTAGTGTTAGCCACCTTCAATTGGTTGCTCGTCAATGGTACTGTACTCATCCTGGCACGCACGTCCCCAGTCCTACCCGCACGTCGGTCGCGCCTCAACCCTAGTCCATACCATTCTTACCACAAGCGCTCACGCTCCTCGCCTTCCGACGGCGTTGCCACTAGTGCGGAGGTAAGAAGGGTTGATCGAAGTCTGATTAGATGTGTGTTACTATTTTCTTTTTCTTGTGTGATCAACGCCATGTAACACATTGCCCTAGAAGTTGATCTATCTATATCTTGACTCCGTCCACTGATCATATCATTTACACTACCTCAGGGATAGCTTTTCAACATGTCAGTGCAAACACGGAGAAGGCGAATAATTACGTTCAACTGCTTGGTATGTCGTTCATCCGTCAATGACCGTCCCCTGTTGACATGACTCGTATATGTCCACTGGCGTAGAGTCGGGACGGTGTTTCAAAGTATATGGGAACTAACGCCATTGGTTGCACTGCCCGATTGTCGGGAAAGCTACATCAGATATCAGACGGCACCATAATCTCATCCTTCATACGACTTCCTTCAATTGTGCCATGAGTTGGCCACCGCCTCAATGGTTTGGCCTATAGATAACCTCTCGTATCCGTCTGTTCCCTGCAGATTTGACCCCCCGTGTTCGCGTGAGATATCCTAGGCTCGAGTCACGGCTTCCGCACTACAGCCTATCATCCAATCTATTCTATTCAATAATGATGTGAGCCGTATGGCAGTTCGCGTGTTACACTTTTTCTCCCATTGACCGCACGCTTCCTAGTCATATTGCTTGTCGCCGTTGGATATGATTACGGTGCGTAACCTACCTCTACTTTCCTGCCCTGATGGTACTTGAGCATCAACAAACAACAAACTAGCTCTTGCACTTTCGGATGAAGTATGTGCACACTTCGACGCTGATATTGGGTAATTGATTCAATCCTGTGCAGATCGAATACATTTGGGTCAGCGGACGCTGTTCTGTGACCGATCATATGCTCAATATCACCGTAGAGCAAACGCTGGACACGCGTCTCTACGTTCTTCGTTGTTGTGTGTATCTCGAAAGTTTTCCAAACCCGTAATAACATTCAAATCCAGACGCGTTATTTTGGCTTGATCTCATGCTTGTATGTGCATCCACTTGAACAATATCAATATGAATGGATCGCTAATCAGTTCACAGGCTAAATGCTCTCGGTCTGTTTAAAAACATTGGATTTCATAACTGCTGAGCTAACTCGGACGATTTGCAGTGGGGAGTTCCTTTTTCCCTGTCCCAGCAAAGGTGAGATGTTGCATTGCAGGTAGTCAACAGGCATGCTTAACTGGCTAACCACGTTTAGATGTAAGCACTCATGCTTCGACTTTGGGCTGACCCATAACTTTGCATGCAATTTGAACCTTCATCCGATAGTCGTGAGTATACTATTTAGTACCTTTCATGTCATTTTCAGCTCAAGGAAAAAATTAGGTGACATCACAGGCATTCTTGCCATTTGGGCTAATGTGGTATTCCTGTTTGCCGCCCAATGTGAGATTTCACGTGTAGCTCCGGTGTATAACTCATGTTTGCCGATGCAGTGCCAATGATGCTCCGTGTGTGGGCATTGTACAATCGATCAAGGATTATCCTTGGCATGCTTCTCGTAGTGTATGCCATCGAGGTCATCGCAAACATAGCCTCTCATACCATGTATTCCATAAACTATGCTGGTATGTGCACCACAGATCCATGACATGTATGGTACATAACAGGTTCAGCAAGTACTGGTCAAATACTCGATTTCACATTTTGCACAGGAACATACACTCCGTTTTGAGATTACACTCGGTGCACTTATGTGTCTGCTGGTCACTGTCCACTTCGTCAAAGAATCATTTCAGACATGCAGGGCGACAAAGCATATGCATTTGAGTCGCTATGTGATCCTGCTTGTCAGAGAAGGCGTGGTATACTTTCTCGCGTATGTCTACCTCGTTTCATACCCGATCCATACTGCGCCTCACAATCGAACAGCGTCCTGGTGGGGGCGCTCCTGAACATGTTGTTCGACACGGGAGCCGTCCCGATATCCGGGTGGTATCTGTTCCTGTTTGTAACCCTGCAGTCTATACCATTGTACACGTTACCTCCCCGATTCATACTGAATCTGCGGAGGCTGTATGCTCGCGACCTTCAAGGCAGACGCAGAGGCGATATTGATACCGCGTTTGGATTGTCAACTGTATCGAGTCACAACGGCATTGCCAGCGCAATCGTGTTCGCGGATGGGCCGCGGAACGAGGTGGAAGCAGACATACAGATGGAAGAACGGGAGCGTAGCAGTGCGTAATAAAGATCGTCTAGCGTGCTCAATGGATTGCAGGCAGATTCCCTCTTACTATGTACTTTGGAAAAGGATATGTATGTCAGGTTACTGTGATTACGACAAAGCTATATTGGCCCGGTTTCGAACACCAAGCTTCTTATCGATGCAAATGCCCCAAAGGTCATCGGGATACAACTCCCGTAAGGAGAAGATCAATCGCTGGACGAAGGTAAACGGATATGTGTATTCTGTGAGCACAACTCGGGGTCATTAGTGTGCTGAGGTATCACATCTGGCGTTGGATTGGGGGTCGATGGGTACAGAAGTCTGCGGGTATTGGGTTCATTCCGGAATTAAGGTGGCGGCGAATATGTATTTGCTCTCGACTCCCTCCTCGAGGTGGCTACCTTTACAAGGTGAAAAATGTTGGATTTAGTGGTGTAGTTATTTTGGCTTGACACAAACTATTCAGCTTCCGGATGCTCTTCCCGTGTAACATAGTATTGGCGGATCAACTTGAGGCCGTTTGGACAGAGGGAGGGGAGGGAAGAGGGAAGACGAGGTGGTGGTTTGGACAAGAGACGCTGAGAAAGAATGCCCGTGGATTGCGCTGATCATTTCAGCGCGGTGGTATCCGCACACTATCGTGGCTGGTTACTAGGTTGCAGTTGGTGATCTACCGATTGCTAGTGCTGGACCATCCCGGGTGAACCCGCTGAACCTCTGGATCGAGGTGCACACAGACCACATAGCGTGACGGGTAGGCCGGGGATTACGTGGGCACCTATTTTTCATCTTTGCCAGTGGTTTGTACCGTGACATGATTTAGACACACCCTATGAGAGGACAGCTGCTGCGCCCGTCTTATGTTGTCTTGTCGTCGTTGTACTCGTCTGAGGCGCGTCGCCAGGCAAGATCGGATGCCCCGCCGCGAGCGCCGCCGCCTTGTATGCCTGCCACGGCTCGCTTCCGGCCAGGTCCATAAGCTCCTTGGAGATCGTCGTCGACCACTTTTTCGTCATGTCGATCGTCTCCGTCCGTCCATCCTCTACCACGAGCCATCAGCAGCAGCACAGACCCATCACTCGACGTGTACGCACCAAACTCGACCGTCGCGACCGGGGACCACGTCTCCTCACGCGTCTTGGGCACCCGCTGAACCGCAATCTCGAGCAGCGGGTTCGCCCAGCGTATCCGGGGCAGTTCCTCCTTGACGAAATGCCTGCGACGAGTCTCAGGCGCGCCCCAGACCCAAACGAGAGACACAGTGACGATGTGTACGCACCGGGCACCCATGTGGTCGTTTCGCACGGCGTAGGTCAGGCTGAGGCGCCGGAGCCCGTTGAAGGCGAGTCGCGGCCCTGCATCGAGGTGTTCGAGGACGCGCGACAAGTGCGAAGGCGGTGGTATAAATTTGCCGCGTCGGCATGGCATGCTGGTGGTCGAGGTCACAAAAGTAATCCTTGCCTTTTCGGTCGTGTCATGTTGGCGATCACATATCCTAGTACAACTTTCCTTTACTACCTTACACGCGACAGAAAAAACTCGGAAAGGTGAAATACGGCAAGCAAAGGCGGTTTCGACCTTGCGAAGGGTCTCATCAGGAGGCTGTCGCTACCCCTACCGCATCCCTTCCCACATAACATTGCGGGAAGGGAAGGGGGGAGGAACGCACCGCGCACAGTCGGCCGATTCCTGGCGCGAGGCGTCCCTCTCAAGTACACGATTGCGCAACGACATGCAGAAAAGAAGAAACGGGAGGGGAGAGGTACACCTACCTTTTCATCGTGCTGGCAAATGGCGTCGCTCGTTCGTCTTTGGTCTCCCGGGTACGCGCATCCCGCTAGAAATAGACGTACCCATTGATTATAGGGCGATCCAGTCTCTTTTCAGACCTGAAGGGATACCGATACTCTCACCTCTTTTCGATCCCCGCAAGCCAAGAAAATCAGAGGAGAAAACGCACCATGATTAGGAACCCTTGACCTGTCACCCCCGAAACCGGATGAATCACGCTCACCTTTTGGCCCTACCGTCAAGGTGATGCTAGTCCATCGTCGTCGGCCATCTGGAGTATCTTCATCGCCCGGGTCCGTCCAGGCTGCGAAAGGTAGGAAAGAAATTCCACCAACGCGAATAGACTGTATAAACCCAATGCCCGGCTACCTGAGGACGGACTTGTACCCCGCTTGACGGCCTTCCACTTCTCGAGATATGCTGGCATTATTGCGCTAGCTGAAAAAAAAAAGGGCGAGGTCGAAGGGGACGCTCAGAGACGAAGGGACACTCTGGTTCTGCATGGGACGAGCTACTCTCCAACAAACCAATGTTGGCGACTCTGCTACCTTCGAGGAGCCAAACGAGGTGCGCTGAACCTTCTCCCCTCATGTCTGGTTCATCAAAGGTGGCGTCACCTGGTTGGTCACCGTCTGTCGTGCAGAGTACCTCGGTAGCTGGATGTCCGTCCGGGCTGGGGGTGGTGAACCATGCGCACTACCCTTATACGTCCATTATGGACAGAAGAGAGTGGCCATCTGCGAAATGAGTTAGCACACTCAAACATGTTCGGTACTCGATTCCACCTACAACAGGCCCATAAACCCAACCCCCGAGCACCCAGGTACGAACCTTGGATGTTGGCCCACGAGTCAGTGAACGGAATGGGATGAATATCATGCCGACCCACCCCATTTGGCTACCGTGAGCAGCCCGTCGATGCACAGATGTATCCCGACATCAGCCTGAGGATGGATGGATGGAAGGGGGGATGGAGAAGACTAAGGGGCGCGCCACTCCTCATATAGTGCCCGGGTACGCCTGCTAGGTACTGCCAGAGCCCGGGAACGACCGGCGTCCATCGTTGGAGTGGAGGGAAACCTCCCCTTAGAGGTTTTTCGGTCAGCGTGCCAGATTCAATTGATCTATGTGTTGATCAATTCACAAAACGTAAGTCGAGGATCGACCACCCAAACCGAACACGAACCCGCGCCATGCACGCGTCAATGATAGGACCGTGGCGCACGACTGTGAACCTCCCGCCGAGCCCTGGCCCTGGCGGGGGGTATGTCCCAATGCCTTGCTACGCGATAGTGAAAAGAAGGGAGAGGAGAAGGAATGGGATGGGAAGGAGGAAGCAGGAATGTTCGCTTGGGCTGGCGAGCCACTTTTTATACCTTTGTAGTGTCAGCCGCATTTCAAACATTTGGAATGTGGTTCACGGCTCGAATCGGCATCGGGAGAGCCCTAGGTGATGATGTCACCCAGCTCGAAAGGGACTAGAATGAGCGGAATCATATGACACGCGCCCGTTTGTCCAGTCCTAGGAGAGAACAGGCAAAGGATGCTTTTTGTGAAACGATTTCTTGCCGTTACACACCGTATTAGTACTTGCGAGTTTGTGTTGGGACAGGTTCGCATGACCACCATGGTAGTACGGAAAGTGGCGGCTTGGATCTGACATTCTCAATAGCAGCATATGCCAGGGACATCACCGTGACGGGTTCGGTGTAACAATGCTTACTTACGATTGTTGTACTTCCGAGACAGGAACACGGCCACTGCTAGTCTATTGAACAAAGGACGGTGGAGTGGCGCTTCGCCGTGCACTTTCTCGTCTCCCAAAAGCCTTGGCACGCAAAACAAAAAATAAAGATCATGGAGCTCGCCAAAACTAATTCTTCTAACGCGATCAAAAATGCTGCAAAAGAAACCGGCGATATTCCTGCAAACCATGTTGTGCCTTATCAGCCTATGAAAGTTGAGGGTCGTGAGCCTCCTCCCAAAATTCAGTATATGCACTAGGTGGTTGATCAATTAGCTTTATGGCACCGCGCTGTCCTGATTTCAATTTTTACACCCTCTGTGACGGTGAAGCCTCTCCCTTGTTGTATTGTGCCGCACGCGGCGCATAGTAGTCCGCCGTGGCTCACAATAAGTTTGTCAAGCACCGACAGATAGGACGAGAGCGCATCCCCGGCTCAGCGGAATCGAGAAGAGATCAAAACTCACAGTTTAAACGAAAAGATAGCAACGACGTAATTCCTCGTCAGCCTATTATAACTTAGTACGATGTATCTACATCAGCCTGAGCCCGATGAGTCAGCCGGGTTGTTTTGCCGTGTTGAATTCCGAAGGCTCTGCCTGCCTTTTTTAGCTACCCACATTCACGACCGCGACGACCCCACAACGGTTTACTCCAGCAAAAATGGGAGACGAAGAGAGTCTCGTTTCACGCAGACCACGACGGAGTACCGCCGGAAATCGGTGCATATTGTCAATGACCCAGCCTCCGTGGACGGTACACTGATGATACATAGGATGGAGTTGGCCCTAGCCGAGATCGCACTCGAGGAACCACAAGAACCGGAGGAGGATGTCGAGTTCATCGTCGACAAGGGTGGGTTCCTTCCTGTTCACCCGTGTGACGTTCCTTGGTGAATCACCTTCACGCTTGCTACCTGGTAGAGGAGGAGGACATCTTCGAGTCGGACTTTGCGAGTACGGACGAAGAGGCGGCGCAGGAAGGTGTCGAGGAGGGGGACAGATCTGTGCAGGAGGAGGAACGGAGAGAGCGCAAGGTGCGTGTTGCATTCCCGATTCTTCTCGTTGTGATGACCCTCATTTTTCATCGCCTTAGACCGCGCGCTCACGCGTCGAGAAAGCCACTGCGGCTGCCCACGCACGGCAGCGCGCGACATTCAATCCCGAGACGGTGTCCCTGCGACCAAAATCACATCAAAAGGCGAAACGCCGTGTTTCTTTGGGTGTCGTCGTGAACGCGGAAACAGGCGAAGTCATCGAGGGTGGGGCCGGGACGTTCGGTGCAAAGAGGCACAGTCAGAGGCGACATACGGTCATGAATACCTCCGCAACTGTGAGCCGTATCAAAGATGCCGAAGTGAAACGGGTGCGCGATGCTTGCGGTGGTTGCCACGTATCGCTCAAACCGTGTCGCGTATAGGCAGCGATTCCAAAGAAGATAAAGACGATCACTCGACTACCGACGCAAGACGAACTCATTGCGCGGGCACTCGACACGGAAGAAGGAAATATCCAAGAACATCGGAATTACCTCCAGCTCGAGGAAGAGAAGCGTGCCAAAGCGCGCGTGGTAAAACAATCAATCCAAGGCCCTGTACTGCGATGGATCAGCAAGAAGGAAACTGTCCAAGTGGAAGTCCAAATTCCCCAGCCCCCGCCCATGCCAACGGCAACGACAAGTGCCAATATGTATGCTGGAAAATACAGCTTCGTTTACACCT
>JBBPMV010000173.1:0-25811 GCA_038090495.1 Heimioporus retisporus | reverse complement strand
ATATGTGTATCTTTGTTTGTAGCACCAAACAACATCAACTATCACTTCATTTCATAGAGATCCTATGGTTTATCACAAAAGTGACAAAACTGTTACAATGTAGTGCTTGTTTTTAAATGGGCATATCCCTTCCATTTCTGGATGGAATCACATGACCCAGGGACCGGTTGGTAGCCAGGAGTGTGTACTACTATTTGTCCCACCAACACTAAGTGCCATTCCCACAGGTGGTTGCAATACACTCCACACACTGTGAAATGGCCAAACATTGTAACAGTTTTGGGAGTCACTGTAGTAGGTGTGCTGCCGTATAAGTGATCAAGTTTCTAATCATGTTCCAGGGCACGATAAGAGCAGCATTCTCAAGCAACCAAGACAGCTCAGAGTCATCCTCAGGTCATGAATCACCCAAATGCCAGGGTTTGAGACAGTCACGCAAATCTATGCCGAGGCCCCCAGAGAGAAGGGGATCTACTACATCATACATGTCTGCAAATGTAAGGTCTACGTTACTTCTTGGCTGGTTTTTTCTCAGAGTCTGTAGTCCTGGACTGATGGTCTGGAACCATCTATGGCAAGCTCAGCCAGTGGGCGAGCGACTGGTATGCACAAGGACAAAGGGAAAAACAAGGCAAACAACACTGACTCTACTGACCCTGGGCCACGAGAATGACCAGCTTCACCACAGGTGAGTATTTTCCTATCAATCTGTGATAATCTACAATTTTACTCATTTTATCTTTAGTTTGACTTCACTAGTTTGCCACCTTGGCCAGGGACAGATGACACAGGTAGTCAGATGCCAACTAATCCTCGGGCACCACCTTCCTCGTCTTCTCCTGAAAATAATCTTCCTGGTCCTTCCTGCGTGAATACTGATGCTGAAGCACTATCTGCCGGCAGTCTCAGCCACATGATGTCACATTTCTCTCAAGGGATGGATCATCTTCTTATGTTGATCCAATGGTCTCAAGCGGCATTGCAGGATGTGCTTCTAAAGTCAATACAGGAACTGAAGACTACACTAGTGGCTAGACCAAATGATCACATGGCCTGTAATCATTCAGAGCAGCTCGGCTTCCCCCCCATTAAGCAAGGTAGATGACCCAAAAAACAGAAGTATTTCATTCCTTCCAATTCTACAACAGCAAACCTGTGGGATGAAGAGGAACATAAGAACTTCATGGTATGCCCTAATGTACTTGGATGCACATGGATTGACTTGTTGTTAGGCTTGTATACGTACCCACAGCTTGAAATTGCTCCGTATTCCTGATTACAAGTATCTTGGGGCCATCAAGTGCACACTGACAGAAGAAGAAGTCTAGGCCTTTGAGTTGGATGAGCCAGGGGTGATTGAAGTCATGGCCACATCCTTCAGGATCAATTGCTTAGGCAGCTGCGACTTGCCATTCAACAAGACTGTTTCACTTGTCTTTGCAGACGACTTTCTCAACAAAGTCAACAACCACAGCTGGTATTCAGACGCAAATATCCCTCTCCGGCATCATAGGACTCATGTCATCACCCAATCATTCCAATCACACATGAGCTACATCAAAACACGTTATAGACAGGTTGTTGTAGAGCCCAAGAAGAATCCACAAAAAGCAAAAGAGCATAATGACCTCTGACTCCAAAAGTCATCTTGGGGATCTCAAAAAGTTCGAGTAAGTGGTAATTTCTGTCCTGCCAACCAAATCTGATCTAACTGCCCCTCAGCTTCTCAAAGTATGACTCGATGCCATGGTGAATCACCCAAGGCTTTCCCAACACATCCCGCTGGTGCAGTATCTTGGCACACAGGTTGTCAGCTTGGACAAATCGGAGGGTGGGTCTTGGTGCACTGTCAACTATCCGAGAGTATATCCAAGGTGGCAGAGCAACAACCTAGCAGCATTGATGTGGCAAGCAGACATTGCTGCTGACCAAATTCTTTTGCTTCCCATGGGCACCCGGAAGAAGGCTGGTGGCCTCACATGAAGTCGTCCTCACTCAATGAAGTTCAATGATGACACACCAGCTCCAGTAGGGCTTCCCAGAAATTGTTATAATGTGAATTGGCTTGTACAGATTCCCTCACACCTTCAGAAACAGCTACAGGTGGTTGATGGTGACTATGACTTCAGGTCTTTAGAATCAAGTTCTTCATATTCTTCATCTATTCAGCAGTCATCCAGTCAGTCATCATCCAGCCCATCTACACAATCCTCAGGCATTTCTCCTGCCAGCAGGTCCCAGCCTCCCCTTAATCAGTCATTGATAGACTCCGCCGATTCACATATAAGCATGTCATTAGATGCATAGCACGAGTCATTGGGCGGTTTCAGATGTGCATAATAGTTAGGCAGTAGTTTACGGATAAGTTTAAAACAGCAATATCAACCGAACCAGCATGGTGGAGAGCCAGAGGCTTGCTTAATTCAGTTAGACATTGCCTAGTACAATAAGTTGGCAGTAACCTAATGATATTGGCAGATACACTCAAATTGGGCGGTCATGGGGCGGTCATGGTTCCATGGTTGTTCTGTGGTAGGAAGGCGGAACTTGAACACCAAGCATGTTGGAAACATAAGTAGCAAATCTCCCATAATTGGCCACTGGATGCCTGGATGGAAACAGATGAGTCACACATCACTGAGGCTGTAATTCATTAATACTTGGTATTCGCCACTGCTGACCATTTAACTATTTTTGCACTGATGAAACAGGCACTCAATCAAGCACATGCACCCTGCATGTACCTGCTGGTACATCGTCATCTGAGTCGAAACATAGGTTTTTGTATGCTACAATTTCCTAGCTTTCACCCTTGCCCTGTCCTGCCCTACCTTATTTTTAAGATACATTTTTGCGAAGTCTCTAGCCAGCCACAAGTGCTGATAACCATTGAGAACAGGATACTGGGCTGTAGCCTATGATGTGTGTGTTGAGTGGGTGAAGAAATGAAGTGAGTGAGCTTACCGCTTGATAGTATTCCATAAGCACTTCTGGAGTTTGATTGTGTAATGGGTGGGAAGTATCAAGATGCTTCTCGCACACCGCATGCAGACCAATCTGCACAGGCATCCAAACGAAGTCAAACATTGTCTATATAGTAATCACAAACCTACCTGCACTGATCTATAAAATTCTTCATCCCAAGCTAACACTTCACGCAATGCATATCCACCTCCATTTGGCTTGGAAAGTGGTCCTCGTGGGGGGGGGAATGAGAACATTTCCTCCAGCACTTGCTTTTGTGGATTCTAGTGTAGAACTAGATGGGATGTGAAAGAAGTTAATGTCACTGGCAGCAACTGAAAGGTATATCCAGCTGAGTCACCAAGAGAACCAACAGAGAATGTACTCTGTGAGGATGTAATAGACTGATCTTCAGCCAAATATTGTCCATCAGAATCAAAGATACATCGGGACGTTATTTCAATTTCTGATGGGCTCGGACTCCAGTCCTTCTCAAATATTCTCCTGAGGGTTATTGGAGGTAGATCATGGCAATAATCCATGTCAAAAATTATCCGAATAGAGTGATGTGTCCTATCTAGATTTTACACTGATCTGAAGTAAGCAGTAGCTACCAGTACAAATACAGACAAAAGTGCAAGTGAAAGGATGAATGGGAGGCTTGGTCGTTGATACAAAGTATCAGTCACGACGTTGCTCAAATGCAAGGCCTAGTCATCTCGGGGAATTAGAATTGCTGAAAATCAGTGAATTTACATACCTCTGAGTCCGATGACCAAATACACACGACAGGGTGCTTTCCACCAGGCTCAGATGACCCACTTGCTATGCAGTGCTTGTTGCACTGAGATGAATGGTACTATGATATGATGTCCAATTCAGCAGATCAAGGTACTGTTCTTTCAATTAAACTCACCACCATGGCTTGAACAGCTTCGAGCTCTGAAGACATCTTGCATATCAGCAGTGTAGTAACATTGAATGACACAGTGACAAACCTTGTCCATGCGGAAGAGGCTGTAAAAGTTTGGTCATTTCCAGATCCCATGTCAGTACTTGACCATTGTCACCGCCTGCGATGATAGTCATTCCATCAAAGTCAAACAGTACCTGGCTAATCCGATTTCTTTGGATCTGCATGTGAAGATGCTGAATATGTATTAGCTGGGATGTACCATGGTCTGTGTCCATCAATTTGTAGACATCAATGCCATCAATGAGGTTCCAAATGAGGAGAGTCTGATTTTCCTCATGAAAGGCACTATTACCTCTGCATCAAAAATGAGCAAGAAAGAAGATAATAGAGTGGTATATCAATGTACATACGAGTCCTGAGTTTTTGCTTCCACATTTGACGCCATGGCATTAAGCTCCAAGTGACACTAGGAGCAGTTTCAGTGCGGATGATAACTCAACCATAGAAACTTACATCTCATGTGAATCGAGGAAAGCTACCATTAAAGACTGCCCCCGATCAAAGAAATGTGTTGATATTGGCAATGCGAGTAGGTGAGATTCTGTGAAAGGAGGTTCCACCCTGATACTTCGTAGCAGTTCTGAAAATTGATGTAGATTTCACAGAGAGGGGGATTGATTGACATACCTGACTTTTTGAGAGATACTTTGTATACTGTGAGTCTACCTAATGTGGTTACAGCCAGAAAGTGCTGGGCATTGTCAACCCCAAGATGTTCTATAGCAGAATCAAACATGGTCACCATGTGGACCCACTCAAATAAAACCTGATTCACAGTGATCATGTTAAGAAATATTAATGCAAATGGAATTTAATTGCTACTCACAGCGACAGGGTTAAAATGCCAGAGGACAATTGTTCCATTGGCACCAGCAGACACGAGGTAGGTAACTTGCCATGAATGGGGCCACTCAGCACATGAGTGAGCCATTTCACCGAAACTACAGGGCCTTGCTTAGGTCGTAAATGCCGAATAACCTTGCCATCTTTGAGTGACCACACAATGACATGACCATCATCAGCTGAATGAAAGTTCAAGTACTTCATGCTGAGTAAGAACTGTGTACATACCTCCGCTTGCCAGAAAGTTGCTGTCAAGGAATGAGATTGAGTTTATGGGCCCTTTGTGCCCTTCCAGTGACCATTGTAATCCATACTGTACCATACTATTGGTTGTCATTTGACGAGGTGCACAAAGCTGTGTCGCATTCGCTTGATATGGTAACTTTGATATGAAGCCGTGATATCATACTAGTGATTGTCCATTCCAACTGATCTATGTCCCGACGATCTCGGCCCAGCACAAGAAGGTGCTGCACTTGTGAAGTATATCAATGTAATGCTAGCAATGATCCTGACCCTTCGACCCATGTGCCAATGCCTGGGCAGCTACTAGCACCATCCACCTATCATCAGCATCAATGCAATGACAAGATTTGGCATTCAGCCCAGGCACACACTATGGATCCAGGCTTGTTGTTTGCAGTAACGGAATCTTCCAGAAATGCTTCACAAGATTCTGTGGTTGTCTTGAGAGTTTCCTACAGCGAGGCACAAAATCGGCCCCTGAATCACACCTGCAACACTCCTAGCGCCTCTACTTGTATGTACCAAGAAAATACCTTCATAACAATTTCACATTTCAAAATAGTGCCTCAAATATCTGGATCTACATCTGCTGTCAGTACAGATCATTTTCATAATGATCCTTGCAACATACCCAGTGCCTCTATGAGTATGTACCAGAAAAGTTCATTTAGAACTATTTCATATTTTCAAAACAGTGCCTCAAATGTCGGGATTGATGTCCACAGGAGCCATTGGTACAGATCACTCTTATAACGCTGCGCCAGATGCCAAGCATACAACATCTTATGATGATTTGCATACCCAGAACTACTTGCCAGGTTTGCAAGAACTACATCAGTATTGGACTCTTTTTGAATCAACTGTCATAAAATTTTCTGGCATCCTATCTGGACTAGTCTTCAACCCACCCCCTCTGGAGAATGCTGGGACAACTCCCAGCAAGCTTGATACAAGAAAGTCTTGATCTTTTGTGCTCCACCAACAAACCACCATGAAGGTTCTAGAGCTCATCAACAATATATCAACTGATGAAGATACATCTGTCACTCATGACAAGATGAATCTGGTTTCAGAAATACAGGCCCATTTATCTTATCTAGATCGTATCGTTGAATGCGAGTGGTTGCATCAAAAGGCCCATAATATGCCAGTCAGATCCAGGGAGCAGGCATTCCTACCAGAAACTGTCAGGACCAGTAAAAAGCACCTTTGATCTCCATATACTTCATTCACATGACTGATCCCTATCTAGCTCATCTATACCATGGATTAAACTCACTCCAACACACCCCTCAGTGTTATGCTTGGTCCGGGTAGGAACAAGCGTAGGCTCAAAGAACTAGAATGTAGGGTCAAGGGTTCAAGGTGACGATGGGGTACTTGCCCTATAGGGTCAAGGGTTCTTCCTGCTAGGACGTATAGCAGGTGGTTTGAGAGTAAGTCTGCCTACCGAAGAGGTAGCAGCGAGTTACGATGAGGGGATGAAGGGGAACAAGGTAAGATTGAGCAGAACTAAGCTAGGGTACAAGGGACGAAGTATGGAGGCTTATATACTGTGCAATGGAAGGTCATAGAAGGTCGTGGAACAACTATGACAAAGCGAAGAATGTTCAAAAGGAAAGAAGAAACAAAGATAACAAGATAAGGGTGTGCGACGAACATGTTGTATGTTCTAGAGCACTCTATCGAAATGAGAACATCGGGTAAGGCCGATGATGACAAACGCGGGTAACAAGGAAAAAGAATAGGGGCGAATCATAACATTACCCCTGGAGTACATTCGAAACTGCAGTGAGAAATAACAAGTAAAAGAAGAAATAAACTCAGAGGTCCATGCAGTGATCACCGCCTGGGGAACCTGTCATGTTTGCAATAGCAGAGACATCATAGTCGGGGTATCCCCATTCTTCATCTACATCGAGCGATCCATCAGCAGGCATGCCAGAGAGACGACAAAGTTCAGCATTGGAACAAGGGGGACGTTGGCAATGACGACAACCAGAGGGAGGGGGAATGGGAAGGGGTGTATGAGGGACTGGAGGGGATGAAAGACGTTGTGTGAGAGGACGAGTAGAGGTGGACATCAAAGAGGTATGAGACCTATGAGAATGGCGAGAGGATCGAGAGGAGGAGGAGGACGAAGAGGGGACAAGTGGGGCGGGAGACCAGCGGCAGAGGAGGGGGCATTGGTATGCCGAATGTCCTGGGGCATGTCGGTTGCAGTGATGGCAACGGTAATAAACACAGTTAGCCCAGATGTGAGAGAGGCGGTGGCAATGAAAACATGCGCTGTTATGGAGGGGGTGGGTCTCCAGTAGAGGGCGGTTCCTTTCACCTTCCCATGCTACTTCCGTCTGTTCAATGGAGGCAAGCTCCTTGAGAGTCAAGGGGGCACTAGAGGCCTTGGGGGATTGCTCGTCAGTGTTAGATCTCGTATTCAGATGTTCCACATAGCATTGGATATCTGAGGTCAGGTTGTCCATCTCCAGCTGGTGCATAGCAGCTATGACAAGTTCTCGGATGGTATGGTGGGTTTCGGTGATGCGGAAGGCATGGTGCATACAGGCGGTGTCGTCGGCAATGAGGTTGGCATGGGAGCAGAGGTGTGAAAGTTTGATGTAAATACGAAAAAGAGAGTAGAGGGGAGAGGAAGGGTCTAAGTGATTTCGGAGGGCAATTCGAAGGTTAGAATTATCAAGAAATGAGAGCATGTGTCCCTGTTGAATGGAAGAGAAAGGGTTGCAGCGAAGGCGAGAGGCAAAGCGAGGGGGATTAATGACAGGTTCGGTAGTGATAGGAGAGGGAGGCCATGGGCCATCCCAGGTGTGGTCCAAGGTTTCGAGACGAGGGAGTTCAGGGGGTGGGTTCCAGCCAGCATCCGCTTCAACGGAGGAAGAGTGACTAGGAGGGGTGTTGGGCATTGTGACGAGATGATGGTGGGTGAGAGGATCGAGGGAAGACTGAGGGGTGGAGGCTTTTATAGTCCAAGAGGAGTTCCTTGGCATGTTTGAACTCCGATTCAGGAAGCCACGAGTCTTCTTCAGCTGAGTATCCTTTCCATCGGACTAAGAAGCGGTGGTTGTTCAGAGTTCCCTTGTGTTGGATCACCTTTTCCATTTCGTACTCTTCTTCTCCGTTAATGAGGTTGGGTGGAGGAGAGGGGAAGTTTGGACCGTGTACGTCGTTTTCACGATAGGGTGATAAGAGGGAGGTGTGGAACGTGTTGTGAATTTTCCAGGTACAGGGAAGGCGGAGTTTATAAACAAGTGGAGATAGCACCTGGACAATGGTAAAGGGTCCTTCCCACTTGGGAGCGAACTTTGGGTGGGAGATAAGGCGTTTCAGGTTGCGGGCTTCTAGCCAAACTTTGTCGCCTTTACGGAAGGGAGTGAATTTACCATGAGAGCAAGCTTTCATGACTTGTCTAGCAAGTTCATGGGCTGCTAGAGCTTCGTCTCAAGCGGCAGAGAGGGTCTTCAGTTGTTCTTCAACTGCAGGAAGGTTGGATTCAGCAATGATAGTGGGGAGGGGGCAAGGTTCAAAACTGTATGTGAGGAAGAAGGGGGATTTGCCTGTGACGGAGTGAGGGCAGTGGTTATGGGCAAATTCGGCATGGGAGATCATCTGAGACCATGTGGAAGGGGAGTTGCCACGGAAGATGCGGAGATAGGTCTCAACTTCCTGGTTGACACATTCCGTTTCTCCATCGGACTGGGGGTGATAGGGAGTGGAGAGGGAGAGATCATATCCAAGGAGTCATCTGAGTTCTTTGGTGAAGGCCGAGGTGAACTGGGGACCACGATCTGAGATGATTTTGTCATAGAGGCCAAACCGAGTGTAAACCTTGTGAAAAAAGAGGGAGGCAATCCCTTCGGCAGAGACAGATTTCTTTGTAGGGCAGAGAATCAACCCCTTAGTAAGCCCATGGTCTACCATGACCCAGAGACTGTCAAAGCCGTTGGACAGGGGAAGATCTGTGATCAAGTCACAGGAGATCTGTTGGAAGGGGCAGGAGCAAGATGAGGAGATGGGGCACAGAGGAGGGACAGTGGGGTGTGTGTTGGCTTTGGCGGACTGGCAGGAGGTGCAACCCTCGACGTATTTTCATACAAACTGGGCAAGGCCAGGCCATCAAAATTCAGAAGAAATGAGTTGATGAGTTTTCAGGTAGCCAGGATGGCCAGCAGTGAAATGATCATGGTATCATTGAACAACAGATTTCCAGAGGTCCGGGGGAATGTAGGCACGGCCTTGGTAGGTGAGAATGCCAGCATTGTATTGCCAGTCAGAGAGTCGAGAGCGAAAGCAAGCCGGTACATCACCAGTGGTGGCACAGAGTGTGTCAAGCACAAGGGGGTCAGAGGCAGAAGAAGAGGCAAGCTTCTCCTGGAGAGTGATGTCAATGACGTTGACGAAGAGGGACTCCGGCAAGAGAGTGACATTGTCATTGTCGTTGTCAGTGGTGGGGAGGAGGTCAGGGCGATGAGAGAGGGCGTCTGGGGCAGCGAGGGAGGTTCCAGGGACGTGAGTGAGGTGAAGGTCGAAGTCAGAGATATCTAGCAACCAGCGAGCCTGCCGTCAGTTGAGTTTTTGTGGTTGGCGAAAGTAGGTCAAGTTCTTGTGGTCAGTGAAAACCTGGACCTGGAAAGGGGATCCTTGGAGGTAGTGTCGCCAAGCTTTGAGGCTGCGAATGACCACAAGGAGTTCTCGGTCGTAGATGTTGTAGTTTCGTTCCGCAGAAGAGAAAGACTGCGACAAGTAAGAGCAGGGATGCCAGTCCCCATTGGTATCTGTCTGGAGAAGGACACCTCCAGAGGCATACTTGGAGGCATCGGTGGCGATGGCGAAGGGTCGAGCGGGGTCAGGGAGGTGGAGGATTGGTTGAGAGAGGAAAAGCTTTTTCAGCTCATCAAAGGAGTCTTGACAAGAAGGAGACCAGGCCCAGGGCTGGTTCTTCTTTGTGAGGTCGAGGAGGGGGGGGGCGATGTTGGAATAGTTCGGGATGAAATGTCGGTAGAAGTTGGCAAAGCCAAGGAATGAGTGAACATCCTTGACTTTAGAGGGTGTTGGCCATTCTCGAATACCATTGAGTTTGACCGGGTCCATGGCGAGTTCATCTGGGCGAACGATCATGCCCAAGTATTCGACTTCAGAGGCTGCGAACTTGCATTTCTTGAGCTTAAGGTGAAGATCAAGTTCTTGCATGCGTTGTAGGACACGCTTGGTGTGTTCCTCGTGGGTCTTAGGGTCAGGAGAGAAGATAAGGAGGTCATCCATGTAAATGACGAGCCATCCTTCAGCGATCATGTCTCTAAAGGAGTCGTTCATGAATCGTTGGAATGTTGTGGGGGAATTGCATAGTCCGAAGAACATGATGGTAGGTTCAAAGAGGCCTTTGTGGGTGATGAAGGCTGCTTTCCATTGGTGTCCGTCTTTGATGCGAATGTTGTTGTAACCCCAGCAGACATCAAACTTGGTAAAGACTTTAGCTCCTTTGAGTTTGTTGACAAGGTCGGAGATGAGGGGAAGAGGGTAGGCATCTCGAATGGTGTGTTCATTGACATATCGGTAGTCCTGGCAAGGGCAGAGGCCTCCATCCTTCTTTTTGACAAAGAAGAAGGGAGCAGCTTGGGGAGAATTCGATGGGCGGATCTTTCCAGCTGCGAGATTTTCGTCAAGAAAGGCTTCAGTAGCTGCCTTTTCATCGGGAGAGAGGGGGTAGAGTTTGCTGATTTTCGGGAGAGAGGGGGTAGAGTTTGCCGATTTTCAGGGTAAAGGATTCGTCAAGGTTGATCTCGTGGTCATAGGGTCGGCTGGGAGGTACATGGTCGGTGGCTTCCTTCGAGAAGACAGAAGTGAAGTCAGTGTATTCTTGCGGAAGAACAGGTTTGGGTTTTGCCTTCTCGGCAGCCATAGCCAGCTCGGTGGCAGTGGTAAGTTTGGCGATGGTGGCGTTGGGGACAAAACAAGAGCCACATCGGATGATCTGTTGGATGACTTGAACATTGTGGTTTCGAAGGAGATGTTGTTGTTGGGTCTCCTTCTGCATGTAGTCGAAAAGTCGTCTGTCCCAGACAGTGTCAACATTGACATGACGAGGGGGTCGAGGAGTGGGGGTGGCAGGCGTTGGAGGGGGGGGTTGGGTGTGTTTCTGATAGAGTCGATTGGATTGATCAGACTCCAGAGGAATGGACAACTCGTGAGAGGTCCAGTCGATGGTGGGGTTGACTTCCTTAAGCCAAGGGAGTCCAAGGATGACGTTCTCCTTGCTGCAATTGAGAACATAGAAGGTGACCTGATGGGCCACAGATCCGATGCGGACAAAGAGGGTGGTAGTGAAGCAGATTTGACCATTCCTGTTGGCTGATTGGTCAACATTGTTAACAGTGATGGGGGTGGCAAGTTTGGTTTTCGGGAGTTTGTGTTTTCGGACAAAGTCCCAGTCGATACATGAGATTTGTGCTCCAGAATCAATCAGAGCACGAGTTCCAACGGCTTTTAGGTGCGAAGGTTCGACGATGTGAACAGGAATTTGCATAGACTGTTTGGTTATTGACGATACAAGTACAGACGCACAAGAAAAGGAGGGTCGTTGTGTTGGGGTACGCCCTCCATCTAAAAATCCTCACCTGGAATGGCGAAGGAAATTCAAGCCATGGTTTCTTCATCGTCATCATCCTCAACTTCTCTCAGCTGGGGAACTTCTTCGACCTTCCTAACCTTTTTCTCCGAAGTCTTCTTCAGCCTGGGGTTGTTGGAGCCTGGGCATTCATTGGAGAGATGGCCAGGTTTTGTGCATCAGAAGCAACGTCCTTCTGTTATGATTCGCCCCTATTTCTTTTCTCTTTACTCATTGCTGCTTACCACCATCGGCCTTACCTGATGTTTCCACTTCGATAGAGTGCTCTAGAACATACAACATGTTCGTCGCACGCCTTTATCTTTTATCTTTACTTCTTTCTTCCTTTCGAATATTCTTCGCTTAGTCATAGTTGTTCCATAACCTTCTATGACCTTCCATTGTGCAGTATATAAGCCTAAGTACTTCGTCCCTTGTACCCTAGCTTAGTTCTGCTCAATCTTACCTTGTTCCCCTTCGTCCCCTCATTGTAACTCGCTGCTACCTCTTCGGTAGGCAGACTTACACTCGAACCACCTGCTATACGTCCTAGCAGGCAGAACCCTTGACCCTAAGTGGCAAGTACTTCATCAATACCTCAAACCTTTGACCCTATGTCCTAGTTCCTTGAGCCTATGCTCGTTCCTACCTGGACCAAGTGTAACACCTTCTGCAATGCATCGGCAACGTTCTTCAGGGGTGAGTTTTCCGAGTTTGATGGCATCTACGTCCATGGCATCAGGGTCTTTTGAGGGGCGGGAGGAGGTGGTAAACGAGTGGTAGGTGGAGGAACCAGACTTGTTCCTTTTGGCAATATCTTCAGCTTTTCCCCATTGGGTGAGGAAGTGAACGGCCTTAGAGTACCATTCATCGATTTTGGTGGGGATGGTGTCCATGGACATGATACGACGCATGAGGTGGACGGGGAGGGCTGTAGAAAAGTATCCAATGAGGACATTTTTGTCCATGATCTTGCTGATCTGGACCTTGTTGCGAAACTCCGAGATGAACGAAGTAAGTTCAGGGATACCAGCGTTGCCGGTCATTTGTTGAGTTGAGAGCCAAGTGATGGCCAAGGCTCGGGTGTTGTGGTGTTCGAAGGTGGTTCTAAAGGAAGAGAGGAAGTCGGAGAACTTCCCAAAGCCTACTGGCTTTCCGTTGGTGTCAAGGGTGAGGGCGGCTTTGCGAAAAGAGGAAGCCCAAGTGAGGGCCACTCCAGTCTTCATGTAGGAGAGGGTGAAGGCAATTTTCTTTGCCTCAGTGTTGTAGACCTCTTTGTTGACAAGGAGGTAGGTCTGGACAGAGTCCAACCAGATGGTGGCCTTGGTATAGTCGCCATCGAAGGTGTCAGGGGAGCTGATACGAAGTTTGACTGGCTTCGAGAGGGTAGACATTGTGGGAGGTGGAGCAAAAGGTGGGAGGGGTAGGGTAGAGGCGAAGGTGTGGACAAGGGGAGGGGGGGTGGGGGCAGGGTGAGGCGCTTGGAAAGGGAATAGAGGGGGGTGAGAGGTGGTTGGGGTTGGGGAGGGTGGTGTGGGACTTCTGGGGATGTGAAGCACCGAGGAGAGTTGGTGGGTGAGGTCAACGTCTTCCTGTTGCTCAGCAGCAGTGGGAAGGATAGTATCAGGGTCTAGGTGGGATTGTTCAGAGGGTGAGGACGAAGAGGATGAAGTGTCAGAGGGGAGTTCTACTGTGGTGAGCCTGTGCATACCGCACAGAGCTCGTTCTCTGTGAGAGGAGGTCTTGGGAGGAATGGTGAAGGATCTATAGCGGTGATAGTCCTAAAATAAGGAGCTTAGTTCTTTTGTTATGCTTGGTCCAGGTAGGAATGAGCATAGGCTCAAAGAACTAGAATGTAGGGTCAAGGGTTCAAGGTGACAACAGGGTACTTGCCCTATAGGGTCAAGGGTTCTTCCTGCTAGGACGTATAGCAGGTGGTTTGAGAGTAAGTCTGCCTACTGAAGAGGTAGCAGTGAGTTACAATGAGGGGACGAAGGGGAACGAGGTAAGATTGAGCAGAACTAAGCTAGGGTACAAGGGATGAAGTACGGAGGCTTATATACTGCGCAATGGAAGGTCATAGAAGGTCGTGGAACAACTATGACAAAGCGAAGAATGTTCAAAAGGAAAGAAGAAACAAAGATAACAAGATAAGGGTGTGTGACAAACACGTTGTATGTTCTAGAGCACTCTATTGAAATGAGAACATCGGGTAAGGCCAATGATGACAAATGTGGGTAACAAGGAAAAAGAATAGGGGCGAATCGTAACACTCAGTATCTCCTTTTGGGCATGCTTACAGTGTGCATACTCTATGTCATAGGCGGTCTCTCAAGAAATCAATCCAATTTCCTCTTGGTGATGCTACAACTCATTATTGTTTTGACGTCAACGAAGGTGATTGATGAAATAATGCATGTCAGTCTTGGTGGATCTGTTGCAGGCATGAAGAAAGAGACATCTATGCTTACAGCGGATTGGCCCATTGACATACGGACCGCTCTCCAGGCTTTCAATGTCGACCCTACGCTACATGGATATGTATGCTGTGTGGGGTGTTTCTGCCTGTATGGCCCCTTTCCAGAAGGTGAAAAATCCTTTGAACATGTTCCTCCAGCTTGCACCCATCAGGCGACACCATCGAGTGACCCTTGCAACAAACCCCTTTTTCCTGTGAACAGTGCTCGAAAGCCGGCCAGACAGTACTGGTTCCAACCCTTCTCATCCTGGATTGCATGACTACTTTCACGGGATGATATCATGCGATCTTTCTGGACAGGTTTTGGGGGACTGGTCTCAGCCCCTGTCATGGAAGATATCTGGGACAGATCAGTTTTCAGGAAATTCAAAGGTCCTGATGGCCGCCCTTTTTTTGATATCAATCCAAACACAGAGCTTCATCTCGCTTTTGGCCTGTTCATTGACTGGTTTAATCCATTCGGCAACAAACAAAGTGGAAAGAAAGTATCCATTGGTGCAATATACATGATATGTTACAACCTTCCAATTCATCTCCAGTTTCGCATGGAAAACATTTATCTGGTTGGTATTATCCCTGGTCCAAAGGAACCGTCTGAGGACCACATCAACCAAATCCTTCAGGTTCTCATTGATGATCTTCTGCAAGCATGGTCACCTGGCTTTCAGATTGCCCAAACCGCAAAACATACCTTTGGCTGTTTGGTTTGTTGTGCAGTCATTCCCTTAATCTGTGATCTACCCGCTGCATGCAAAGCTGCTGGCTTTGCTGGTCTAAGTCTCTACAAAGGGAAATTTTGTTCCTTTTGTCTGCAAACCCACAAGGAAATCAGTGACACAGACTCCTCCTCTTGGCAATGGCATTCGTGGACAGAGCATCTCACCATTGCAACAATGTGGAGAGATGCACCAACAGAGTCTATATGAGCACAGATCTATAAACAGTATGGCATAAGATGGTCAGAACTTTTGCGCCTGCCATACTGAAATCCCACCTGGTTTACCATCATCGATGCCATGCACAATCTTTTCGCTGGGGATCTTCAGCATCATTGCCGTAATGTATTTGGCATGAGCACAAGTTTATCATCTATGGTACAATCTAAAATTCAACCCCACACACTGGAACAACAGCAGCATGAATTCAATTCTGGCATCAAGGCCATCAGGCTTGGTTCAGTCCAAAACCTGACCTGTCTAAGGTGAGGGTATATCATATCACTTGCTCGTGCTAATAATGTCACTCCCAACTCAACCACCATCAATGCGAACCCACTACAGAGGTTGACAAAGAAAGCCCAGGTGGTAGGGAAGACTGACTATGCAAATGCTATTATTGAGTGGGTGCATGATTCTGCCTAATTCCTTATATGCACGCTAACTCTTCATGTCAGTACCAAAACAACCCAGGGGCAGAGATATGATGCCCAAAGGTTTTTCCCCGACCGGTCGTAGATCATGCTGATGCTTGTGAAAACGCTCCCACAGAGGTCATATTAAACCACACGGTCCTATCAGAAGTGTGGGAGGACATGGCTAAAACTATACTGCCAACATGGATTACATGAGCGCCTCACAATTTTGGGAGTCCTAGCCATGGAAAGCTCAAAGCAGATCAATGGCAAACAGTGTGTCAGGTTAACCTTGTCATCACCCTGTGTCGCATGTGAGGTGGAGCAGGTGCAACAGAGAAAGACAAAGCTCTTCTTCAAAATTTCCTGTTGCTTGTGATCACTGTCTGGTGGGCAACCACATGGATCACATCCAGCCACCATGTGGCCATTGTTCAACAGTATCTGGCCTACTATGTCACAACAACCAGCACAATATTTGGGACCCGTGCTCTAGTGTACAATAACCATGTGTCGTTCCATATTCCTGAATGCCTTGAGGCATTTGGACCAGCCCATGGGTGGTGGGCCTTTCCTTTTGAACAATACAATGGCATACTTCAATGTTACAGGACTAATGCTAAAGTTGGTGAGTTTCTACCATTTCAAGTGCCAACATATAATCTAACTATAATCTATAGGTGAGATAGAGCTTACGATTCTAAAGACATTCTCTCAGGGATGCAACTTCCATGCCCTGATCACACAAGACATTTTTCCAGCCCCCCTACAACAAAAGATTTGAACCATTTGCAAAAATCTTTTTGGTTCTGGCCTCTCTCATGTGGTAGAAGACCTCATGGCTTCTCGGACAACAGACTTCACTGAAGTTAGCCTGGAGCCGGTGGAAATTTTGGCTCAGGAGAAGGTTCTCCCAAATCTTTCTGAAGAATTGTATGATTCTCTGCTTGCAGTTATCAACAGAGGCATCAATCGGCCATTGTATTCATCCTACCGTGATCCACCACAACCATCCACAATCATTCTTGAACCACATGCCTGGACAACTAGCGCAGTAGACATCATGGGGGTCACATTTGCCACTGCTCAAAAGCAGTTAGGTAACAGTTTCATACTATTCAGACATGCAACCAATCCAGTTGAATTGGCCAGTCAAATACAGGAAATTCTGATACATCAATGCCTTGGCTCACAGCCTGAGCAGACATTTATCATCGAACACTTTTTTGTAGTCCAACAATTTCAGGAGCTCTGTGAAGACCAAGTCCACTATGACCCATACTGGTGCTTCCCCTTATTATCCACACAGCTCTGCCAAGACCAATTTCTCCCTGGAAATCATATTGTTGCAAGAAACGACATCATCAGCCATTTTGCAACTTGCCTTGTTGACATCCTGGCACTCCCAGGATCATCACATCATGTTGTTTTGTCCTTGAATTGAGTAAGTCTTACATCTCAAGCCTTCAATTTACTGATACGATGGGTATTGATAGCAATCGTAAATGAGAGGTAGACATCAGGGGCATGCTGACAAGCAGCAGACATGTTACCAGAACGTGCTAGTTTGTGACTAGTTCAGCAATACATAACTAAGTGCAACAGTATGGAGACCAATAATGCATATGAGAGCAGGGTTATCCATAGATCTCGAGTGGGCAAATTCAGAGGATTCAACGATCGCACCACAAGTCGGAGGGGGACTTGCCGATGAGTTGTTTAATGAAGCGGGACCAGTGCAGTATGAGACCAGCGAACCTGGATGTTTCCTACCTTAATGGCTAAATAATCGACCTTGTGTTTTCGCAGCGCATTGTAAACAAGCTGAGTGCAATGCAGCGGATGCACTTCAGCGCCTGCCAGCGATAGTAAGTGTTCTTGATTTGGCAGGCATGGGGATGAAACAAAGAGTCCTAAATCACGCACCCAAGTGGCAACAGACGAAAAATTTGATTGAGACTACTGCAGATATATTTTGGCATAAATACTTGAAATTTGATGGACAGAATACAAGAGCAACCAGCACATTATAAACATGGAATTTAATCAATACCTCACAGTCCACCAAGCTACTGATAAACTCGAAGTTTACAGAGTAAAATACAGGAAATTAAAGTAATAGTGGTTTTGAAATTAAGTGTGACTACATTGGATGCACAATCTCTGCTTGCAATAAGAAATACTCAACAAGCAAAGTGACTCTGGCACCCGCCGCATGAAAATAAAGTTGCATGCTAGGCCATGTGCCCTTATTTTGTGAAGGAAACGTCAAATCCGGTGCCCGAATTAGTCAGCACTTTCCGCGCCACTAACTTCACACTCGAGTGATCGATCCAAGAGCGCAAATTCACAGATAGATTGTAAAGTATCGTTTGAAAAACAAGAGCCTAAATATTCTTGTGAACTTCAAAAAATAGCTACCCAATTTTTGCCTGATTGTGGTCATAAAATTTTAAATTTCCCCTACACTTTACCGTTCTTTAACCATTTCTCATACTTTTCGTCTGCAATGCAACAGCATCCTAATTTAGCAACTATATTCCAGGCGAATGCCCGCGGTGTATGTAGTAAAGTTTCAAAGTGCTATTATGTAATCGTAGATGTGGTACTACATACTGCAGTTTAGGCTGGTTGGACGTCGATTCGGTATGTCGTTCGATTCACAGTGATCATCCCGCGACAGATCTTTCTCAAGGACTACCACGACGTAACTGCCGTCTCGCTGGCGATCCATCTCAACAATGAGCGGTCTGACGACAAACGTGGCCGTGATCATCTCTTCCCATCCAGAGCTGTTGGAGAGCTTCGAGCAGTCTGTTCATGGGCGGTAAACATCACACCAGCGGCAGGTGAGTGACCATGAACATTGTTTGGAACATGTCGTTTACGGAATACAATGTTCTCTGCAGTCGCACGTGCGAGTCGTTAATCACTCACGACCTTCATCGTATACACAGTCGAAACGGCACAGATCGTCGTTAATACTCTCTCTCTGAAGGTAGTCCCCATCAACGTCGCTCACACCGTCATCATGAACATTGCCATCCACGCGTGTCTCTACTCTTTCCAAATATGTGTTCTCGACGCCCCCACCTCCATCACACATTGTCTCCCCTCGTCACGTTCTTTGGCGAGACGTACCGAGGAGTGTTTGGCTTCGAGGATGGTCATTCCCTTCATGGTAACCTCGCGTTCGTATGTGTCTCTAACCCAACACTCTTGAATCTTCCGAGGGAAACCGCTCCATGTCGACACGGAACACGGGACAAACACGCCACGGGAACCACTGCCGATGTCTTTCGCTCGTGGACATACGATGACTCCTGGGGGGTCTTCAGGAAAAAAACTGGTTGTCCCTCTCGATCGCATGTCCCCTCCAGAACAAATGGCATAATATTCGGAGGGCGATTCGAGGATAGCTTCCAAGTTGGTTAAACGTAAGACCACGCTCGCATCGTATCGCAGTTCCGGCCACGGTTACTTGCCTGATAACACCTGAAAGTAAATTATCAACAGACCTCGCACTCGTATTCAGGAAACCCTCCTGGAGGGCAGCACAACCAAACGAGTATCCAAATATCACTCAGTTGTTCGGGTGCAAGTCCCGTCAGATTTGATCTGCTCTGGGGCAATCCAACTCAAAGGACCCGGGCGTTTGGTCAACCTCTGGAGATACCAAGAGAGTATACTTGAAATCGGCTAGGTGAGCGTTAAAATCACTGTTGAGTAAACTATTGGTCCATCTTTCTGTAAAAGGAAAGGGGCAATGATCGGCAAACGTGGTTTTTAGTCTTTCGCCAGACATATAACGACCACTATATCTTTTCGAACCTCCGACCACGTTGCTTTCCGGACAACCCCGCAAACGACCGCGACGATCAAGCCATCCATGATGTTGGCTCTACGACTTCCCTGCAACGCGACGCATCCGAACGAATAGATGCTACTCTTCATGGTTCGCTCCGACTTGGAAGTTGTTTTCGGATCGACCTGTTTTGGTGTGACGCAATGCAATCCTCCTAGTCTTTTAGTGGACTAGAATATCTCCAACCCAGGAATCAAAGCTAAACCAGTCAAATGCGCAGTATAATTTCGTCTAAAAGTACGTTATTCCGTGTTCATGTCAGCCACACTGGAAAGAGGTGGATTTATTAGACATATACGGTTCCGATAACCACGAACGATTAGGACGGAATGCACTGTGTTGTGTCATCACGCCAAGCATTTCGTAATGACGGCGGCGACCCACCGCATCTAGGCATTCCACCTCCCGATTAGGGCGGAGTCGCCTATCTTCGGAGCCGACTTCTCTCAGAAAGCCTGAGAATTGAATTTTCCGAGCGCCCAAATGTCCGAGGGTCCGAGCGCACCGCCAAATCGATGCGGAGGTTGAGTTATGCCGTCGGCCAAGTGTTACACCACATTACATGCCGCAGCTGCGACATATTCCGGCATCCGACCTAGCCTTGCCGAAAAGTGTCATGACAAGTCATGACGGTTGTCCATCCTACTTGAGAACACCCTGAACAAAAAAGCTTCTCGAATCTCGGCCTCTAATACTTGTATGCGGTAATCGTGACACTTGGCCGACGGCATAATTCAACGTCCACGTCAATATATGGTGGTGTGCTTGGACACTTGGACACTCGGATACTCGGAAAATTCAATTCCCAGGTGTCCTCGCCTCTTTGCCCACGGTACCCTTCGGTTTCCCCAAGGAATGATACAGGGACCCATTTGACATCCACAGCAGTACCAATGACTCTGCTATACCTAGGAATGGAATGAGATGAATTGCCGTGGTGATTCCGAATCCTCGTTGGAGTATCTACAATATAGCTTAGACAGTACTCATAGGTTGTGAATAACATGTCGCCTGACTAGATTCATTATTGGTATCTCCATCCGATGCAAAATTGAATCGAAACTCTTTCATTGCGACTTGACTCGGAGGGAGAGGTGAGTCACTTTCAAAGATAAATACAATATTGTTCCACCTCTCTTGGTACACCCTCATCGTACCAATATCTGTAACCGTTGCCGAAACCACCGCCATCGATATGTTCATCGGCTTGTTTGATGATGAACGGTATAAGATCCAGTGGAGGGCTTATGAAGAAGTGGACCAAAATATCAGACGAGTACGGGCAAGAAGAAAATAGAGGCATACTGGAAGTCTGATAATCACCAGTGTTTAACGTGAGTCCCATACGGGAAATTTAACATGTCAGGTAGCGCAAAGAGTAGACATAGAAACACAAATCGCTGTGGGTGCCCTCCATAAATGAATTCTTGCCATCCCATATCCCCAGCGCCAGAAAATGGCGAGAGGCAGAGAACAAGATAACATTTACTATGTCTGTGTGTCGCAGACGTTGTTAGATGAGATAACCAGAAGTTGCATTCAAAAGATGAACAGCTTTATCATTAGGCGTGCTCGCAAGGACAAACCAAGGTGAAGAAAGGGAGAGGCGGTTAATATCGTCTGGTTTGCCTGCTCCTTGGCCCCGGGGTTAAATTACTCGCGTCCTCTGCCTCATTACCTCTGCCAGGAAGAGGTGGCGGCGGCGGAGGCAAGAGGGGACGGACAACCTCCCTCATGAAACCAAGTGCGCGGTTGAGGGGCACGACACACATCTGGCCCATGCCTGTCTTCGACGCAAGGTGGCGCCACCCTCGCAGTACGGCCACCTCTCAGCCTGTTGCTGGACCATCGCGGCGAGCTCGTGGCATCTGTTCTTGCTGTAGGGATGGGCACACGCGCGGACGGGTGCACCCTGTCAATATCAACGGGCTCATAGTGCACTCACATCGCACGGCCAGCACTCACAAGTCGTTCACATCGTACGGTACTTCGACCATCTTGTGCACGACGGGTTCATGTGCTGTCAACCACACTTGTCCTGGCACCGTTGCTGTGGTTGCAGTGTCCGTCGTGTCCGTTAGGGGGTCGTTGCATTCGCCTGGGTGCGATAGGATGCTGTTGCAATGCGAGCGTGTTGGGATGTGAATGCTTGGCTCCAGCATTTCCTCTTTTGGACGGCTGGTCACCAGTCTAAGCACTATTATGTAATAGCAGACGTGGCAATACTACTGCCATTCCTCAGGCTGTCTCGTTGGATATCGACCGGTAAGTCGTTCGATTCAGAGTGATCATCCCATGATGCGTCTTTCTCAAGGGCCACGACGACCCAACTGCCATCTTGCTGGGGATCCACCTCAACAATATCGATTTCCTTGGTAGGTCCACCGCGAGTTCACCCCATCTCGGCCCTGCGGGCCCGGGGCATCACTTCCCTTGTCAAACATGCCTAGATCACGGGCGTCGGTTGCAAAGTCGCCATCACCTCGAGCGGTCCGACGATGAACGTGGCCGTGATCATCTCTGCCCTTCCCAAGCTATAAGTGTGTGCGTTTCGATGTCCCACACTTTGACCCCGTGATGCCAGTCGCTGCTGATAATTGTCCTGCCATCCGGAGTCACGGCAAGACTGTCCACTTTATCCTCGTGTTGCATGAACGGCCCTTCTTACCTTCCGCATCCCACATCCCACATCCTCACAGCCCCGTCAGCATAGCCAGTAATAACACGTTTTTCGTCGGGGAGGTACGCAAACCGTATACATGCATCGTATCGCTAAGTGTCTGTGATGTTTGACATGAGAATGCTATGATGCCGGGCAGTCTGCAGGGCTTCCTGTCGACGTGATCTGGGTAGTGGTTGCAAGAAGGAGGGTGAAGGGTGGATTCAACCATGAGCTTCACGACATCTGCATGTATACCCTCAATGTACGTGTGGCGCACCAAGCGGGTGTCACTCCTGTGCATTGTTCACATTGTAATACTTAGGGACCGTTGTGATTTATAGAATGCTACCGAGGTTGGAAGTCATGCCTTTGATCGTCGTTGATACATGATGAATGAACCGTTCGGATGCTAGTCGTCGAAGCGCACGGCGTCTAAGCACTGATATAACAAACGGATTGGACGAAAATCACTAGGGACAAGTCTGCATCCCAGGTGGCGTGCTCAATAGGGGACTGCGAGTCACAGACCAAAAGGATACACACATCAAGGACCTGATGCTACGGATAAGTACACGACTAGTGAGACCGAGACTGCAGCATGCTCTCGACAGAGATGGGATGTCGTCTAGAACCATACACGAAGGAGATCGCGTTCAGATGTCGGTTCTCAAACCGCTCTCCACCCATGCACATCAATGATGTCACTGTACGTCATGCGCAGAGACCCTTCGAAATACCAGCGACCTTGTTTTACCGCACAGTGCATCTGACACTCAGGTATCTCTTGTGAGCATTATTATCCTCTCAACTCATGTCCCCTGTGGTTGCTCGCTCGGCTGGATGCAGAATTGGTAGTCTTTCGGCAACGCGGGCAAAATTGCTACTCTTACCATTCTGTTTCATCCTCAACACCTGGTCCACATGCACACTAGACTCATCTGCGGGGGCTTTAGAATCGGTGCTTTTACTTGACCATGAGATCCCCAATCCTTGCAGGGGTGGGGATTGTGGGCAATCATCAAAGAGGCGCTGGAGGATAGAGCGTATTGCCTCCAAAGACGATCGCTTCTCCATTGGTAACCGGCATCGCTGGATAAAATCCCAATGTTGGTCGTCCAACGTTGTGCATGCCGGTCGGCGAGGACTTTCGCCCCTGACCAAGCACAAGACGATGGTGGCATTGCACCACACCTCTGACCGAGGTTGCTTGCCTGACATGATCCGATAAGATGTCAGCTTCGACTGAGAACAAGCGTTCAGGAAACCAACTTGGAGAGCGAGATAGCCAAACGAGTAAATGTCACTCTTGGGTGTTGGCGTATAAGTCCCTGATGTGATCTGCTCCGGTGCAGTCCAATGCAGAGCACCTGGTCTAACGGCCGGTAGATCTCTGGAGATAAGACAGTGCTTCAGGGAAGCTCCCCACCAGGGAGGCAAATCCAAAATCGACTAAGCGGGCAGTGCAGCCTCCATCGGGGAGAACATTATTCTGCTTTTCTGTTAGAGTATAAAGACCATAATGATACTGTTGGTATGCACGGAATTCAGGTCTCCATGGACGATTGGGATAGAGGGTACTATGTCGAGAAATTAATTCAAGGCCCTGAGAATGGAGAAGGCAACTGACGGTAGTCCAGTCCATTGGAAATGTCGAGTAGCTGTCAGAGAGTCAGAAAATGTCAGTGGAAATTAATTGCGATGGGCGGCGTGCCAATTTGAGTCGGTGACCCTCGCTAAGCTTATCATGTTTTTCGAAATCCATTCAGCATCCATAACAATACCAATGATACAGCATCTTGCACTTCAAGTCCGTACGCAACACTAAGGAAAGGAACGATATTGACTCGGACATGGTCAAGTGGCCTCCAAATCCTAAGCTCTCTGCGTAGCATCTAAAAGGAGGACCAGGCGACAACTTTTGTGAGCGGGTAATGCTTACCGTGACCTTCATCGATTTATAGTTTGTATCCCTATAGAACGACAAACTGAACCAGAATGTCTTCACGGTGACCTACGCGAGGAATAAATGAAGTGCAGCCTGAGCAATAGAGGAATAGTGGCGCTACCGACATCTATAAACATCGCCAGAACCTCCTGAAGCAATGTACCATCACTGGTTTTGAAGATTCGCGCGTGTGAGATCTGGTGGATGTCGGCACTAATAAGCTCAGTGTTGGTCAAATCCCAGGCGCCGTCGCAAAGCCTCCAGGTGTTTGGTCGACCCCTGGGAATATGAGGAATCATATCCGAAATCAGCTAGACTACGTTATAATCACTATCAAGTGAAATATTATTCTACCTTTTTGTAAGAGGAAAAGGACTGCAATCTGTCTGCGTAGTTTTTGGCCTGTCACCAGACATACAACGACCGCTATATTTTTTTCGAACCTCCGACTACGGTTGCTTTCCGGACAACACCTGCAAAAGGACCGTTATGATCAAGCCATTTGTAATGCCAACTCTCCGACTTTCCTGCAGGGTAACATATCCGAACGAATAAATATCGCTCTTCGTGGTTCGCTCTGACTCGGGAGTTGTTTTCAGATCGACCTGTTCCGGTGTGACCCGACACAGTGCTCCCGATCTTGCGGTGGGCCTTTGGAAATATGGGAGCGCTTCTAGAATATCTCCAACCCGGGAATCAAAGTTAAACTAGTCAAATGCGCAGTACAATTTCGTCAAGAAGCACGTTATTCTGTGTTCGGGCCATGTCAGCTAGATTCACCGGACACACAGTTCCGATAACCACGAACGATTAGGACGGAATACACTGTTGTGTCATCATGCCAACCATTTCGTAATGACAGCGGCGACCCACCATAGTATAACAGTGTTGACTGTCGCTCGTTATCACTCGGCACTTATACGGCTAACGAGACCGTACCTGCAATACCGTAATACAAAGTAGTGGAAAGACTCCCAAAACCGTCAAATATGAATAAAAAAAAGAAGAAAAAAAAAGTTACGGGGAGATGCACAACGATGGTTACATCGACAACGACGACAATGGGCGCGAGCGCCGCAACAACACACCCGTATCCACGACGTTGTGCATCTCCCCGTAGTTGATTGTTTTCTTTTGTTTATTCAAATTTGACGGTTTTCGGAGTCCTTCCACTTCTTCGTATTGGGGTTGCAGGTACCACGGTCTGTTTCCCCAAGGAATGGTATAGGGTCCCATCCGACATCCACAGCAACACCAATGACCATGCTATACCCAGGAATGGAATGAGATTGCCGTGGTCGGGCATCAGCTGCTTCTAATTCCGACTTCTTGTGGGAGTATCTGCAATATAGCTTAGACGGTACTCGTAGGATGTGAATTACGTGTCACCGGCCAACGTTTACTATGTCTGCGTGTCGCAGGTGGTGTCCGACGAGGCAACCAGAAGTTGCATCCAAAAGATGGGCAGTTTTATCATTAGACGTGCTCGTAAAGACAAGCCCAGGTAAAGGGGAGAGTTGGGTTATATCGTCTGTATGATCAGACCACGAGGCTCGGGCTGGCTTGCCTGCTCCCTGACCCGGAGGTTAAATCGCTCGTGTGCTCTGTTTCATCACTTCTGCCGGGAAGAGGAGGAAGCGGTGGAGGCAAGAGGGGGGACAACCTCCATCTCCCTCATGAAGCTGAGTGCGCGGTTGAGTATGGCACACATCCGCCCCATATCCATCTTCGGCACGAGGGGGTGCTGTCCTTGCAGTACGGCCATCCCTCAGCCTGTCGCTGGACCATCACGACGAGCTCCCTGTGGCATCTGTTTTCGCTGTGGGGATGGGCACGTGTGCGGAGGCATGCAGCGTGTCGA
>JBBPMV010000172.1:0-25873 GCA_038090495.1 Heimioporus retisporus | reverse complement strand
AATTTTGCAACACTATAGTGTCTTCGGTCCCCGTGATCAATCGCCGAAATGAACAGTACTCACAGCGGGTATCTTGAATGCCAGTGTCCATGAACTTCGAAGACATGGCCCTTAGCGTGCTCACTGCGTCCTTGAAACGTCCCAGGGCGTGCAGTGCTACAAACTGTCTTTCGTAACTCAAGGGGTATAACTGATCGCTTTTAATCGCCTGAGAGCTCATTGTTGTTTGGCTTACACAAAGATGTAAACGATGCACATACCACTGTAGCATCTCTAACCGCATCTTCCCATGACTCAAGCCCAGCTTTTGCCTCGCTCCTCCTCGCCAGTATATGAGCGATGCATTGAGGACATCTAGCCAAGAGGTATTGCGACATCGCCCGATCACCCTCTGGCATCAAAAGTCCTCCATTCACGATATCTGACCCGAATTAAAAGGTCTATCATCAAAGCCTTGACTCCTAGGCTTACCCGAAGGATACCCAGCGAGAACGAGTGCTTCCGAGTACCAATTAACCGCCTCGTTATACTTGCCTTGGAAAAGTGCCTCATTGCCAAATCCCTCTGCAACAAATGACTTGTGAGTGTGACCAGCAAAGTGAGCCAAACCCTTACCACTGATCGAGCCAAGCTTCGCCTGAATAGTTTCCAGCTCTTCGCTGAGATCGGCTTCTATCTTATTTACGGAAAAATAGTTCAAGGTCGCCCCGATCTGTGGACTCTGATTACACTCGAACAAGGTACGACACCTCAGTTCGTGAATATCAGATATGAGATCGTGGTGGTTCCGATTGAATATCTTCGACAAACGTTGGTGCCACTAGTTATGAATATTGCCACTGCAAGCGACTTACAAGCGAAATGATCTCTACCTCTGGCAGGTGAAGAAGGTGGTCCAGAGGCGGTATCTCGTTCAGCAGGTCCAGTGCTTCATTGAAATTTTTTCTATCCAAGAGGCAGTCTCGCGCGCTGCGAAAGTGCTTCCACGCCTGCACATAATAATAATAATGTCGATGATGGTACGATGGTACACTCTGGCTTACCACTACTAGGTTGTGTAAGTCATCGTTCGGAAGATCATCGTCGGTATCAGCACCACCATGTACTTTATCGGGAAATTCGAGCAACGCGATAGACTAGAGTACAATCAATTCAGCGATTGAATGACGCGCGCGAATTGAGCACACCTTGATGCATTTCACAAGGTTTTTGATGTTACTACCACACTCGGGCTGACACAGTGCAGATCGGAAGGCATCTACGGACTTGCTGCGTTCGCCTTGTCCGTGGTATGCGACCCCCTCGGCGATGCGTGCCATCAGAGCCACTCGACCGGTGTTTGACCAATCCTCCTATAGCATAAGTTAGTAATATCGAACAACAAGGGTGACGAAGTCTACACACCTTGATCGCTCGTACATCCCTCAACGCATCGCCCCAATTTCCCTGACTTACTCGAATGAGGGCGCGATCGGAAAGGGTATACGAGTTCCCTGGGGACTTTTCATTGCTGATCTCTTCCGACATCTTTTTCTCGGCTTCAGCCAGTTTCCCTGCTTTCCAGAGTTCAAATGTGACTTTATCGACATACGTGAACTATGTTGATGGTAAGAACGAAGTTGTATCCAACTCCATACTGGTCGGACTTACGGGGTCTGAGACATTAGCCGAGAGGGAGAGACACTTGAGAATGCGTAAGTCATGATTGTCACCAATGGTCAAGTATACTTACGCAGGAAAGGTAGGACTCTGGGATCACAGTAGGAAGGCTCCATAGTGCAACATCATTGTCCTTTCCCAAGCTTACCAGGCGTGTATCATCCTGCGAGATGGACGCCAGTAACACACCATCATGAGAGCACAGTGGTTTGTATGGCATCGAGGGGACACGCAAGATATCCCAGACGTCCATACCGATTGTCCGTCCTGTCGACGTAGAAACAAGGAATTGGCCGCTATTGGAGACGGAAAGGGAGGAAATGAGATCTCTGTGCTTTGGGAATGCTTGCCATTCAACAGTAGTTCGCGTCGAGACGTTGAAGCACCTAATCGAACCATTCAATCCCCCGGAAAACAGTCGGTGGCCATCGATGGACCACGCGAGGCAGTATATCGAGTGGGGATTTCCTATGGACTTCAGAAGTGCCCCGGTATGGCTATTCCAAAGCAGGATGGAGCAATCCCCTCTCCCGTGGTCTAAATGGCCCGACGCGATGCGACCACCCAACGGCGAAAACTTGATGCACAAGACGGACGACAGAATCACGTTCTGCTTTTGCAGCGGACCGAGGATCTGTTCTCCCTTCTTGATACTCCATACGACCATCATCCCAGTTTCGGACCCGATCGCGAGGCGTGTCAAGTCCGAGGATATGTCCAACGCGGTGATTTTGCCCGCATCTCCTTTTATCGGCTTACATTCGCCCATTACTTGAAGGGTTGTCGCATCCCAGATCACCGTTACCCGATCGTCATCCCCGGTAACGATCCATTTTCCGTCCCTAGAAGCAGTAATAGCGCTCACGGCTGTGCCCTGTATAATTGGTGACCCGATCTCTTCAAGTCGATCATTGTCCAATGTCCACAACTGAATCTTGTTATCACTCTTGCGAAGACCAGCTATGCGTCTCCCGCCCGCAAGAAACATCAACGATTTCATAGCGTTTCCACCGCCGATCCTAGATAAAGGTGCTTCGGAGATACTAGTAACTGATACGAACACGCTACGATCATCATGCTTACTCTGTGGCCACTCTGTATCGTTGTAGTACTCTTTCCCGTGGACTTGTACTATACTGCTTTGGGCACCATCGGAGTCATCATTGCTGCGTGACGTTTCCTGCGTGAAAGCTGGTAGATGACCTCTTGGTCAATCTCATTCGATTCGGGAACTCTACGATGAAATCACTCACCTCTCTGAGTCGCCTTTTTCCGCGGCTTGCTGCCTCCAGGCCACAATGTTCGCATGACGAAGAGCTGATATTACCCAGAACGGTACTGGCCGAGATATCGATGGAATCCTGTCTTGACGACAGCAGCGTTTATCTCGAGCTGAGTGTACGGAGGCTGTGTTGGCGCTTCTTCGCTCGTGGTAGACAATGGGTCGACTTAAAAATAGAAATAGTGGGGATCTTACGGGACCGTCATGTAAAGGAAGCGTGGCTTGTACTTCCATAGTATATACTAGTTAGCATTTGAATGCAGAAGAACGCAGTTAGGCTCACCTTCCCAGTGACTGCACAGGGTAATTTACTCGTGAGTGCCCGGGCCCTCTGCCCAACTTGAACCACTCATGTCGTACCTGACAACCCCCAGCGTATGGTCAGCTGGATGCACGCAGGTGTCCCGACGCCAGGTGAGTCGCTTCAAAAATGTAGTCTGGTGACAGAGGGCCTGTCTACGAGGTTTGTGGTAGCGGGATCCAGACCGCCGATCCATGGTTCGCATCGAGTCTAGGAGGGGCAACAGCACGCGGCCCGGAGCCTAGACTGTTACTGGCAAGCACGCACAGAGCGCCAGTGCCTCGGGCCGGGAAGCCCCGGGGTCTGTCGCTCACGTTTTCATATGCAGTAATGTACATCATGAACACGTCGTTTTCACTATCATTGCCACTTATAAGCGATGTGCGCGTACTACGTGTCGTTTTGTGGGGCTTGGGTTCTCACGAAGCGTACTCACGGCTCATGCGATGTTGAGCGCGACACTGACTACCGACGGTTCAATGGGCCGCGTTTCAACAAAGTACATCTCCCGTCCTGCAGCGACCGCTCACCAGAATACCCGTGCAACATGAAAGAGCTCAAGCTCTGCGTGGACTCAACCCGGGCCACGTGATTCGAATCCTGCACGCTGGTTTCCGGCGCGATGCTGTCCCAGTGACATATTGTCGCTCACGCTCGTCGACAGGGACGGTGTTCCGTTTTCGATGCTCTCATCACGACCGTCCCGCTGTCGTGAGTGGGCGATTACTTCCTGGTCTTCATTGTCTTGACGCACAGCTCGGGCACGCGCCAGAGTTTTCACGCTTCGATTTCGTACGTATCCGTCACGGGAATCACGGTGCCGTAGAGCATATACAGGCATGGTACGACGAGGTGTGTTACTTATTTTCTCACCCTGTGTGTACTTGTAAGCCTAACTGACAGCACCGCGAGACCGTCGTCCTCCACTAGATCCTCACGTACTTTCGCCGACGCCGTCTCCTCACCCCTTTCCAATCCATTCTCACCCGCTCCCAAACCCAATTCGAATACCCCATCGTGATAGCTCTGAATGTCGCCCTCGTCCTCTGCGGCAACTGAGACGACACAGTCCGCTAGCCTCTTCCAACCCTACCTCCAATCCTGCCAACCCCACACAGTAGCGCCGTCTGCACGGTGTCGACGCGTGCCACGTGCCTTGACGCAGAGCACAGCCAAATTCATCTCTTTGGCATGTGGGATGGCTACATCTCCTCGACGACCTTCTGGATCTGACAAACAGGTGGCGCATCGTCAACAACAGCCCCGCGTTCGAAAGGAAACTGCCCAATTACGCGAAGCTTTCACAAATTAGTGCTTGACACCAAGTTTGGCTGTATTTCTTTTTCTGGGCGACTGGGGGATGAGGACGCGGGGGTGCGGCCCGAAGATGAGGAAGCGGGTGAGAAGAGCTGGCGAGCGCGGCGAGAGGTGATCTACGGTGTAATTTTGTCGTTAGCACACGCGTAGGCTCGAAGCGAGCAAGTGGGGCCTGTCGTCCGATACGGCGGTGTTTCGCTCTGGATCTGATTGGACACCCAACGTTCATGACTCCAGCAGAACTTGGGTATTCGACCAGCAGATGGTGGTGTACTGCGAGGCGCAGGCGTCTCAGGTGGCCGGCTCGTTGATGGAGACTTCGACTCGCCAAAATATTCGGCTGTATAGTTATATCGTCCGAACGAGTAAGTGGAAATTCAACTCCAGTGTATCGCCATTTCACAGTTTGGATACCCTTATTCTTTTTTGTTTTCAGACTGGTCCAATTTCTAGTCACGCCAGCCTCACAACCGAGGCCCCCTCGGCTCGGACACTCGATGGCGTTCGACTCGCCTGCTGACTGACACGCTCTTCATCTTTATTGGGCCACGCGGCGACAAGTGCCTGTCAGGCATGCACGCGTTCGATATCGCGACCAGCATTGTCTCGGAACTGTTTTGCCGCTTTACAGGCAAAGCGGGTGGACCAGAATCGTGTTTTATCCAGCGAGCCGTGATTGGTCTGACGTTGCGCAAAATCTACGCGTCATTAAAAATAAAATACTCCGAATTAATAACCCCTGGCAATGTCTATGAACAAGCAGTGAGCAAGTGGTTCCTGTATCACAGCGATAAGATCGCATACGGTAGGCTCGTCCGTGCCGCTGGACTCGGGAGGCTACGGAGTGTAAGGAGTCAGTCTCTATACCGAAGTAACAGGATAACTTAACAAGAACAAGAGCGCTGTCTTCAGCCACCTGATCGATGGAAAATTACAAACTGGGCTGTCAGCCCGTACCGAAGCAATAAGACAACATACATCGCGCATTTTCATGGCGGGCATGGCAGACACCAACATAATCGTAGCGATGACGCCGAGGTTCTTCAACAAATGCATGTCGATTGTATTTGTGAGTGCAAGACCGTCTGGCTCAGAGAGATGTTGGTGCTGGTACCTCGTGTTCACGCAGGGGTTTATATGTCCTTTCCGTGACATGTTGGCAGGCGCAGCCCCGTTCACCATATGGCGATACGATAGGTCGACATCTATCACTTCTGTGGCGAAATGGCGGCGATGCCATTTCGGTCTGAAAAAGTGAGTGGCAGGATGGATCTTTGGGGTCCATCCTAGCTCATGCCAAAGCCTCGCACTCGAGGGGCGTCCCGACCATAACAAGTCTGATTCCCAATCATTCGATGGGTGCGATGCATCCCTATTCAAGTACAACGGGAGCATTGCGCCGCAGACGAGGCTGAAATCCGACTAGCACGGATGGATTTGATGCTGCTCGGTGTTATTACACCATTTCCAGAAACGCCATTCGGTCGAAAGAAACGAGCACGCAGTGTAATCAGGCACCATATGTCAGACCTATGGAGTGCTGGCAGTTTTGGATTGACACGGGAGAAGGATGTCTAAATATGATTCCATCGGTTGGCAGTGGGCATCGTGGAGTGCGGTATGCTCGAGCGTTTTGTTTGTGTTTTGCTCTTGTTCACCATTACCCTTTCTTTTCCAGTCAACAATTGATTCGCACTGCGAGCAACTCGGCCGATCGCGTACTCTGACTTGAATCGACTTGTCTTGTTTTGACACGCATTCGTCCGGGTTGATGGCGCAACCAAGCTTGGTGTACAAGATCACCTTGAGCTCTTCCATACCCTCTCGCAGTCGCTTGCTGTGCTGGATAGTGTGGCAAGTTGGGCGGTCATGCCCGCCTGGTCTTTTTCGAGTCGTTTGAGGGCGTGCAGTTGGGAGAATTGGAAAAACGATTCGCCGATCTCGGATCTAAGATATCAGAAAAAACGACGAAAGTCGGCGAGTACGACGCTATGCTCCTCGTTGGTGAGTTCGAGTTCAGTCGCGAGATCGTCGAGGGCCTCTTTTCCCTGCTGGTTGACGTTGATGTTAGGGATCTCCATGGCAAGAACGGACACGACTTCGAGCGCGTCAAGCCGGTCCTCGATCCCACGCGGACGCGTATTGAGTTTGAAAAAGGTATTGATACACTGCCGGTCTTCCCAGGTAACTTCGACGGTGTTGTCGGATTCTTTCTCCTCCCGCGAACTGCAGTTCGTGACTGAGTCACTGATCAGACGAAGACAAAGCTTAGACCATGCGCGGGTTCTTTGTGATGGTTGTCGATGGCTCACAACATCAGTCATCACACTTGTGCTCGTTGCGAACCGCATGCGAAATCTTAGCCTTTTTTGAATATTATCATTATTTTCTAACAGACAACGTCCTTTCGCCATCCGCGTCAGCACGAGGCGACGAAGGCGAAAAACAGGCCGGACACGTACTACAGATTAGATAGCAAATTGCGCACATCATCGTGCAGCTTAGCAAACACCACGTCCCCCAGCACAGCATTCGGGACGTCCAAGTCTCTGCGCACTGCACCATGCCGAGCGCAATCCGGATTCTGGAACCCAGACGCCTCGCGGCCGAGTTCAACGCGCGACTCGAGATTCGGACGACCCTGCGTGCAGTATTCTTGGCGAGCAGGCCCCTCGTCTCGAGGCAGGGTCGTTGCGCTTGACGAACCGCATGTACCACAGAAGGTGCCTGTGCGCGATGCGCACCAACCGATCCGAGAGACTGGCAACACAATAAGGCGTCCGTGGCGGCGACGATAAGCAACAGGATCATCGACTAGGTCAAGGTAACTTCGACTTCCGTCCAACTATCTGTAGGTCAGGCCCAAAACCCGTCTAATTCCCTGCCAGACAGGCTGGCCTGAGGCATATCCAGACGGTCCCTGACCTGATGCGCACCAAGTTTGAGGGCCTTCCGAACGTGAAGTTCCCTTGTACCACGGTCAGAGACTTCTGGGGTGGCACTCCCGAGAGGCCAAGGAGAAGTGGTAACGTCAAAACGAGGATGATTTATTGAATCGCTCGATGTGGCACAGTTCTCCCCTGGGAATGGTGAGGATGGCTGCTCGGAAGTAGTATCGGACCCTGGGAGAGTGCAGGACCCTTGCTACCTTGCTATAAATCTATGCATTTATACTGTCGCCTCCATGGTTGCCGGTGCGGTCCATACCCCAACAAAATATCCTCGCCAACGGCCCCAACGAGCTTGACGAGAAAGCCATTCACTCGTTCTAGTGCTGCCTTTATGATAGGATGTTCAGGACCAACACGATATTGCGAGACCCCGGTCGTGCGAATGATGCCTGACTAGAGGCGAGATGTTCGAAATGATTCCTCCGAAGATCGTATTAGGTCCTCCACGTTGAACGAGTCAAACGGAAAGGACAGATTGTGGTCGGGGATGGGTGGGAACACGGACATCCAGGTATCATCGCCTGCTAGAGCGACCTTTTAGGCATACATGACGTGGATCAGCGAGGAAACGAGCAAACCTTCCGACCTGCAAGGATCAGCTGGTGCAGCAGGGAACCCTCGTGGCCAGCCAAGCCACTAAAGCTCCCACGTCGATAAACGTCGGCAGTGAACCCGTCATAAGACCTTTGATGCGCTGGTCGGACATGGACGCGTGATGCAGGCGAGTCACGGTAAGCTCGCGAGGGAGAGTCGGTATGAAGGTGGTTCGGGTTGGTGGTCGGCGTCGATGATGAGTATGACTCGGATGGTCCGTTTGTGTTGCGAGGGCGGTGCACCTGTCGTGATCATACGTGCGCCAATCTGGAAGAGACAATCCGCTCAAGAGGCGGCCCTTGGTGAAGAGCGTGAGGTATGTGGACTGGGTCAGTCACTGCAAGGTTTAGTTGTCGGGCCATGAAATCGTCCTAATGTCCGCTCAGAATCTCTCGGAGACTTTCTTGACGTCTGGCCCGTTCAACACTTCCGAGGAAGTAAAATTGTAAATGCCGTCCTTCAGGTGATCGGAGCCGAGCCGGCTTGCTATGCCGCATTCACGGCGAAGGAACGCTCAAGTAATGATGTTTGATGTGCATATGCTCCTGTTTCCGCCGTCTAATGGTCTCTCGCAGGTCCCACTGCGGATACCCATGGGACCCTGAAAGCCGATCTGCTTGAATCCCAATCGCTAGGGGAAACTGCGAGCGTACACATGGAAGAAGGTGACAATGCACAAGCGATGAAGTGCTTTGAGGATGCCATCGGACGTTTGCCACCACCGAGGTCAGGGTGCGTCCATCGGGCCTACGTCCATCACCCAAACTAATTTCATGACCCAAGTGTTTCTCCCTACCAATAACTTCGACTCTGCAGCAACCGACTGCACAAGGTCATCTACGCTTATTTGACGTTCGTTTTGAAAACGAAGACATAGAAGCAGTCAAAGTGAGTTCGTAGAAACCGACGTGTGTTTCAGGTGAGCTCGCGGGCCGTTTTTGTATTGCATGCTCACTTCTGCTAGGGGGGAGAACAACAGAAGCTCGTCGCGTATGTCGGTCATTTAGCAAGAACGTTTTCATTTATATAGAAGCCAAGTGCCAGCTCTCCCTCAACCCGAGACGGGAACGAGACGGTCGCACGGTGATCCTTGTGACCATTGGTTTGGATATTTTACAAACGCGCGGACTTGATCATGTGCGCTCTTCTGCGAGATTTTGCTTCGTACTGTCCCTTGGTGTCATGGTTGCATGAAAGACAATCGTTTGCTCCTACATCAGTCAGCCGAAATTTAGTTGAAAGCGTCTTTGGACAGCTCCTTGCCATCCATAAATGGTATCTCCATTCATTCGGCCGCAGGCGAACGAATCGGTGCTCAGGGATCGTGCAAAAAGCATCGTGAAAACGTTAGGTTGTTAGACTGCTCGTCAGATGTACGTGACACATAAGGGTATCAAACGATGACTCATTTCCCTACTGCGGCGTTGCGTGAAATGTGCTACAGTGTTGCTGCCAATGTCCCAACACTGTTCTATCTGACGCAATACTAGTTACGCAAGTACATATCATTGTTAATTCGGGCCAGGAAATAATAGCACCCTGAGGGCTTTGTCGAAAAAATGCACTTCCTGCGGGATCTACGTCAGTTTGTTGATAATACACCTGAAAGCAAAATTACGTGGAGTGGTATCATGGAAGTGATTGTTCCCCTAGGTGAAGAACAATGGTACCAGGCGCCTGCGTATCGCCTTGTTGCGTAGTATGCTCCATAGAGTGGCTCCCGCTAGGAGGGGGGCTTGAACCCCTAAGCAGCGAGAATTTGCGGATGGATTCCATCCATTTTGTCAGGAACCCGGAGATGTTCTCTGTCTCATTTACTTCCAGCGGAGCATCTGGAACTACCTGGGCCCACCGGATGGTGCTCCGATCCCTCACAACCCAGATACACCATACAGTTACCAAGGCTGTAACCAACATGAACCCTCCCGTACAAGCTCGGACGATGTCATTGCCCAGAGTGAACACATTGACAGCATAGGCTGTAAGGAAAAGTACCATACTGGGGATACCGTCAGGACATAGATCTGCAGTGCATGCGAGATACTCACCCCCATATAAAAAAAGCACGTGGTAGACTGTAAGCAAACGCAAGAATTTCAAGGCCATGCTTGCCACGCATAGAACGACGCAAAAAGTCCCCCTAAGTATAAGTTCAATCATACGCTATTTTTTATGGGACAGTTGACTGACGGCGTTGAATGGCGTGTTCCGTGAGCAAGTGCGATGGTGGCCCATAAAAATCAATCCGAGAGCGGCGCTTGCCATACATGCTACTATTGACATGTAGCCGAGAATTTGTGGAACTAAATGTCCTTGACTGGACCCTGTGGGGAGGAATACGACGTTGACATTCAACAACACAATTGCCTGTGTCTCACAGTTTAGCCCAGCCAACTTGTCATATTATGCATGCATACCAGGAGGCTGGTCTGCCTGACTTGTGTTGCTATGTTGCTAATAAAGGAATTCCACCTATCTCTGTTTACGATATCATCGACAAAGATGGTTTGAAGTAACCGAGCGTTGTTCGCAGGCTCCATGAAGAGTACGGGTGCCAAAACCGTTATGAGGAGTGAAGGAGAATATTTCCATCCACGAACACTTTGATCGAAGTCGACCCGAGCGCAACTCTCACCATGGAGATTGGAAAAGAAGTTGAAATCTTCGAAATTTATCATGAGATGTATGCACTGAAGGAAGTGAAGTGGCAAAGACAAACAGAATATACGCATGATTCGGGCTAGGTGCACGGAAAATCCGATAAGCCTTTTATTGGGGAACCAAAAATAGAGTGTAATCGCATTACCTATCACAAACACTGATCGTGACTGTTCAGAGAACGACTGGTTATCCACTGAACATTACATGTTAGTCCACAGGCATGAAAAGACTTTTGAAACATACAAATAATATTTTTGACAAGAGATAGATGCTCTTTCAATTCCCCAACATTTAGTGGACAAGTTGAACTGCTTGATGTGAGATGGTCTATAGTTTTATCAGTACAAACACAACTAATAATCCTTTATCCTACCACTGATGGCATGATATATCATACAGAATACCTCATTTTTCAGTTCCTGAGTAATCAAACAGAAGTTTGGGTACATGTCACAGTGTGCCCTTGAGATAGTTCACATCATGGATGGGCTACAGACAATGGCCTAGAATCATTTTCAGCACCACGGAACAAGTTAATGCCCAGAAACTCACCATCATTGACTAACCAGTATTGTGATTGGATAGCAAGTCCTTGAATATTTGAAGTTATTTGGTCAACTCACATTGAATAGTACACAGCAACTCTATACTCACCTTTGTGAGAGGGGGATAAACCACCTTGGGAAGGCGGGAAGACACCATTTGCCTCCCAGCTATCTAGCCAAAAGAGACTTCTGTTGCTCGGACTCACGAAATAATAACAACATATTACCCCAAGTTCATCTACTTGGGGCTCGAGAACTAGCTGCACGTCTGATAACACTAAGTCTTCGGTGTCCCGATGAGCGCATTCCTCTCGCAGTTCAGCAAACAAGAAATCCATAAAATACTTGATGTCGCCTAGTATCTCTTCATCACATATGTTTACCTCTGTAAAAGTTCGCTACAGGCAATTGCTCATTCCCTGATAATGCATGAATTAGACGAAGACTACTAACCAATTGGTCGTGCACGAAATAGAGTGCGCCGTCTGGGTGGCAATATCCAGACCAACCATCTGGAGCTTGCCTGAAAATCCAGTAAGATTGTGAGATAATTTAAGATGAGTTGAAAGACAAACGGTGTTTGTGGGTATCTGTACGACATCCCCTCTACCTCGAAGCTACCTCTGTGTGCTTCCCTGCGGATCATCAAGACCTGAATCTGTCTGGAATCTGGAGCAACCTACCTCGAGCGATCATGACGAAGCACCTGATTGGCCGATATCGGATAAACACGAACACCGAGTCCTCCAGATCGAACTGGATCATTTGAACCTGACGGTGCCTTAGCGGGGGCTCGTGAACTTCCCGTTGGCGAATGTGAATGATGGGAGGATTTAGGAGTGCCAGGAGCCTCACGATATGGAGGTGGTGGTCCCTGCCAGTTACGATACAGATGCGGTACGGCGTGCTCACGGCGTGGGGGTGGTCGGCCAGATTGTAAATGGGGAAGTATGCGAGTCTGTACAGGTGGTCCACGATGCTCTCGATATGAAGCCCTCCCGACTGATATCCGGGAATCAAAAGACCGTGACCGTTCAGACACAGCTGTCCCCGGAGCAGGTGATACGCCCCTCATTGGTGGCGGCGTCAAGACGGCCGAACCGGAACGAACATGAGCCTCGTGTGATGAAGAAGTGCCACGGAAAACAGCAGAGACGGAATGAGACCGAGGGCGCGTGGTTGGGTGAGCAATGGAACTGGGCTCATCGTGTAGTGAAGTTTGGTCCCCCGTCAACCACGGGACAGGGCGAGAGACGGGATTCGGGGGAGTAAGATGACCACTGGGGCTTAAATGTTCAGAGGGACGAGCAGAATAGTGCAGATCAGATAGATCGGGGGCGCTCATGGCAAAGAAAGACTGAGTGCGTTTGTTTAGAAGGAACTGTAGACCGTAGCCAGTCCTATGCGCTTTTGATTCGGCGAACAACCAGAATCGGAAGCTCCTAGTAAGCACAGCAGACCAGTGCCTAACTAAACGAAATGCACACTTCCTTGTACATTTCAACAGGAATAAAAGGCCTCTTAGCAGCCAGGGCGAATAGTGGGCCAGGCCAGCGGATAACATGGAGTGGAATCAACGGAGGGAAATTTTCACTTAGTAAGGTTGCTCACCAGTCCGACCAACCAGGGACTCATGGAGCATGGCATATTAATACTTACGATACAAACGCGACAAACGGCACAGCGTGTTTGTTTTCCCGAATATAGATACTTATTGATTACCATTTGTAAAATGTTGCCACAATGTGAAAATTGATGGTGGCAAGTGGGCGCCGGATGAGTTACTGTGGAACTTCAAGGCGTTTACACCCCACGAGCTGATTTCAAATTTCTAAATTTGAAGTAATTTGCTGAGACACCGGTCACTGTGTACCAGATAGAACATTGTAGGGGACGAGGCCAGTGCCAGTAGTAGACGCTCTCACGGTCATCCTAGATACCCTTGTTCAACGCCCGCGCTGCTCGAGTACAGTCCAGCTCGACCGTCTGTGGCTCTACGGGAACATCTGAACGCTGTTCGGAAACATGTACGTATAACTTAAACGCCTCAACTATCGCCATCGCCACAACGTCCATTGTTTACATTGTCCTAACCATGCTCTGAAATTCCGTTAACTGCGTTGCAGATGCAAGGTGTATGGTCTCGTCCGGCACGTGCCGATCCCCAACCGCTGTATGGCGTGCGGACAGGAACGCAAATTCGGGTAGGACTGTGTGCTTGGGACGACCCTGGACAATGTCGAGCATAGTCACTGCGCAATCTGGAGTCCGAACGAGGAGTCGAACGGTTACTCCACCTTTGGATGTCTGTGACATGCAAGATGTGCTTATCTGTGGGTGTTGAGCGCCGTCAGCACTGCCAGCTGCCGTGCTGGAGTCCCAGCGTGTGGTAAAGGGAATGGCGCATCGAGCGGTCCTGCAGAGGTTTCCGTCATCTCTTGGGCGACCTGGATCGCTTGTTACTGGCGTTATCTTGTCCGAACAACGCTTGGGCTAGCCGCTGGCATCTGATCAGCAGTGCATCCGAGTGGGATAGTGGGAAAAGTTGAGAAGATTCCGTGTATGTGCAAGTCCATTGCCACATCAATGTACTGCCGTTTATCGCGGTGGCCTGCGAGTTTTTGTGACACATGGGGCCTATAATTTCAGCAGAGTCGCCCGCACGAGGTGCTTGGACGGCATCTGATAACATAATGAATTACTGTACATGCTTCGAGAAAATTGAAGCGGAAAGTCCCTCTACCCGAGGTGGACCCGAAGTAAGTCATACACATTTTTGCACTCTTCCATGAAGGCTTCCCGGAATCTGGTGATTTGTATTGATGGTACATCCAATAAATTTGGCAGGAAGGTGATTACTTTCATGCTGTGGATGTGTAAATTCTCCTGCGTCTAACAAGTGACTAGAATACAAACGTTGTAAAGTTATTCAAGCAGATTGAACTTAGTCCACCGAAAGACTCTGCTCCCCAGCAATATGCATACTACTCGAGTGGCATAGGCACGCATGCAAAGAAGTTGCCTTTCCGCCTCTGGGTAGAAAAAGTAATCTCTGACAAGTTGGAGCAGGCGCTCGCATGGTCCGTTCCTTTCTGGAAAATTCTAAGCCCATATTGTAACTTATACGTTGTTCTGGGGTCGACATCTCAGGAATATAGAGGAGAATGTCAAGGATGCATATGGTTGGTTAGCAGGGAAGTATCGAGATGGAGACAAGATATACTTGTTCGGTGGGTCTAAGTTAGTGATCGGCCCAAATGACTGATATTGGAAGGATTTCAGGTTTCTCTCGAGGCGCGTATCAAGTGCGGGTACTTGCTTGCCTTATTCATGAAGTGAGAACCTATATCTTCGAGATGGAAGCCGTGGTTTACGATCATAATAGGTTGGTCTCATCAGAACTCCGACGGCAAAGCAAATTGAAATGTTGGTTACTTTCTCATTATCTTGGGTTCGGTCATGTTCGCAAGGCTTATACCATCAAAGGGCTTATGGCCATTACCTGTCTATTGACCCCAAAAAACCAGTGACGAGGGAAATGGCCACAGAATTCAAGAAAACGTACTGTTGGCCGGGTTTAAGAGTTCATTTTGTTGGAGTCTGGTGCGCCCTGGGCCAACTGCATCATTTACTTTCTTGAGTTTCCTGATGCGAACATTTATCAGGGATACGGTATCTTCCATTGGTCTGACTAGAGGCGATGTCTTCGTTTCCACTTCCGCATCGATAATCAATGCTTCCCATTTTCGACATGCGCTCGCTCTTGATGAACGTCGAGTCAAATTCATGCCGGAATATTTTCAGGAGATGAATGCTTGTCGTGACAATATGCTGCGACCTGATGTCGACAGTGATATCAAGGAAGTGTGGTTCGCAGGATGTCATTCTGATATGTATGGAGCTTTCCTTTCTGTCCAAACCAAAACCTAAAACATATTGTACAGAGGTGGGGTCAGTCGACCTGGGCAACCCTACCATGCTGGCAATGTTCCACTCTGGTGGATGCAATCGGAAGCTGCGGATCAGGGCCTAATCCTTAGGCCAGGAGGTATTATTTGGAACTTTGAGGACATTCATTCCGGGAGAGTTAATTCCATGACATGGCTTTGGCGTCTGTATGAGGTCATACCTGTTCGTCACCAAGTATCCTTCAGTGGTTCTGGCAGAAATCTACTGAGGTGAGAGCATCCCAATAGACCTAGCCCCACCACTAAGTACTTGTAGGTGGCATTTGTCACGAGCCCGTCGCATCATTCCTGGTCAGCATATCCATTACTCTGTTTGGTGTGAAGATATGTACAAGCCGAGGGCAATTCTGGGAAGTCACATTGCAATCCCGGTTGTACAGGAGCAGTACTCCCGGTCTACATTACACGATGGCTCTCAACCCTCCTTAAAGGAATTTTTGGCCTGGGTTCAACGATATGCTACTGATCACACGTTGTTGGATTTGCTCAAATTCAGTAAGTGCCACCAACCCTGTTTCACTTCACTTTGTAAACCTCATTTGTGTAAGGACTGGACAACCCTAGTATCGATATCCCTGACCGACATGTTTGGTGGTACTGTGTAGCAACTCGGCATGGTTTTGGAAAAGTCGTTGCCATTACTGCCCTCGTCTCTACTTGTGAGTTAACATTTGTGGACTTCCCCAGCGATTCCTCATAGCACTTTGCAGTTAACATTGCTACCAATGCCGAGGACTCGACACAGTTAGACGGCCTGATCACCGAGGCCAAACAATGTCTCCGGCCCCTCCTGAAAATGGATCATCCCGATTTCGTTAGATCGCTCTATCTCTTACCTTTTTTCAATATGCACGGACGACTTCAAGGGATCATTTCTGACACCATAATTCCAGCCCTTGTTCCTGCATTGGTTTCGACATGGTGCAACCAGTCGCAGGGCAGAAATGCCCTGCCACTTGTGGTGGAAAGCATTTGTCTCCTCATGCAGGTGGATGAAAGTGCGTGTGTTCCGGGTATATTGTATCTATGCTAATCATGATGTAGCGAAAGAAGACATGCTGAAACAATTGACGAAGGTAGCAGATCCCGAATCCAAACAAGACGTATCGAGAATGCTTTTAAGTATGCTAGATGCAAATGGTATTGAATCAAATAATGTATTATTGGCCATTGATTCCACTGATTGGTATCACCCAGATGCAAGGCTATCTATTCCGTCGCTTAGGATAATCACCCATCTTACTCGTGCTAGGCGAGGTCATTTTTTCATTTCTGTTTGTTGAATCTTCTGGGTTTATTGAACGCTTGCACTTACTAGATGTTTGTCAAATCTACACAGAGAAGGTTCGTAAACTGGCGACAAGAGAGAATGGCCTGGCGGGTTTGATGGCTGTGGCAGTCTTTGACATATTGTGTGAGCCAGGTGAGTAGCGATGGTGCATATTTATGCTAGTTCTCACGGATACTACAGGGGATGGCGGACGTGGTCTCAGTTTTAACAATGTATTGGCCTACCTTGGTAGTAATTTGTCGTTAGATGTAGAGGGGGGTGAGAGTGTGGCTCTTGGGGATTGCCACGATCCAGTTCCCCTGGGTATCAGTTGGTGACATCTCGTGATGCATTTGGAGAAGTCCATTAACTGGTTTGTCAGGTTCTGATCCGACTGGTATCACGGAGAAAATTATCAAAGCTATGAAGTCAGGCAACATGGATGTGCGCACTACCGCAACTTTGACATTCTTGAAACTATGCCGATGTGAGCCTTCTGCAGAGTGTGTGGTCTATCAATAGCTGATTGTTCCAGACCCGAGAGTACGACCGAGTCTACTAAAACGAACGGTTTTGGAGCATCTCATTTGCCAATTACCGCACGAGGAGGGTACTGTAGCAGCTGTAAAACAACGTTTTAGCCAAAAATCAAGGAAGAAAACTTCCCTGCTGGCCGCATATGCATTGAAGACGTGCCTAGCAAATGGTGGGTTCTGAGTTTGCTTTGCAAATATTATGAAGTTTGATGAAAAGGCGACTAGATTTGTGGGGATCCGACTTTAACATGCTCAGTGTTGACAATATTTTGGAACGTGTTACTCCATCTGTTGTCACCATGCTTAAGAAGGGTTGGTTCGATGATTCTGTTGGCCTTGTCGAAGGTTTCGACATTTTCGGCGACCTAATTATGATGCAAGGTACTTTCATCTAGCTCGCATTAATGCAATAATGATGTACATCCAGGTTAGGCATGTCGGGACAAACCAGAGAGGATCTTAGAGACCGTATCGTTGAAATTCTAAAATCTAGACTAGCCGAAGTTCATATGCCCGACACGACTCGGATGATCCAACGGTGTCTTCATATCCTTGGTATGCTTCGTTGCTCCAAGCTCTTGGGGTCACGATGCTCATCTGTATGCAGAGAAGGGAGAAAAAATCGCCGTGGAGCCCCGCAATCCAGATTCAGCAGTCCCTCCCGGCCCGGTTGAAGTGACCTTGGAAAATCCTTCACTACCTGTAGTAGACCAGTCGGGGCTCTCAAACTTGCAGCCGACTGAGACTCCGGCCTCAGATCAGCTGGTAGTTCCGGATCCGAGCACGTTGACAAATCCCCCGAGTTTGCATTCAGTGGCGCATTCACAAACTTATGAGATGGAAACTCCCCTCTCGGACCCACCTGCGACCGATGTTCCTGCAAGCCCTGGTTTGAGAGGACATCTAACTTCAAACTCCCACTTGACGGAGCCTCCATCCCATATCTTGGGCCCATCAATTACATCAGACTCCTTGCGAGACCATCCAATCCCAGTTCGGACTGAGCCTGCAGATTCGGGTGCAATTTCTCCAGACCAGGATTCGGCAGGGCTTCTGCACTTGCGTCCGGCGATGCCCTCAACACCGGTTCCACTAGGCACTGGTACGACAAGTAAACTTGTGGAAGATTGCTTACGCGATTTGAGGGTCAAACCATGGAAGATTCAAAGGAAAGTGGTCAAGACGCTCTTCGTGCTGTCTCAAACAGGTATGTCAACGTTTCGTGTCCAAGGTGTCTTCAGCTCAATTGCAACTCTGACATGGGTATAAGTGGCTGGGGAGGACATTATTTGCTCAAAAGTAAGCGAGATAGCAGCAATGATTCTTCCCGAACCGGAGGGCTACTGGGACACACACAACAGTTCTCTACTAGCCCCGGACCCACCCCAACGTCCAGTATTTCCTTCAGAAATGCTTGGTCCGGCTTTGGCCTTGTACACTCTGTCGCTGAATGGTAAGATCTGTGAGATCTTTGACATGCCAATATATTAATCATGTCTATCCAGCATCCGTACGCATGCGAATAAGGGGTACTGAGCAATACGCCGCATTGAAAGGTCGATACTTCTCTGGTTCACTTGTCCTTGGCAGAGATACACAGCTTTGGAAAGTAAACACTCCAAATAAAAGTAAGTGTTGGCTACATGGCCGAAGAGAGCTGCGCCATCTTACCGCTTACTACCACCACACTGACAGGTGACGTCTTAATTATGGTAGACAAGGTAATCAAAGCAGTAGATGAAGGGCTTTCACACGATGGCATTAGCTCGGCACCGGAAATGGTTCCAGTTGATGTTCGGCACTGGTCAGGACCAGCCGTTTTACTTCGCAACAATCTTGTGCGTATTGCGCAGCTTTTACCAAGACTTGCAACTGCCGTTGCACGGAGGGCCAATAAGTAGGCCATTGTTCTTATTGGGCTAAATGGGCCCTGATGACGGGTAATCATTAATCAGATTTCGCCGGGCGACGGGTGAAGTTTCACCTCAAGGAGAAGATTTACCTCCGGTCTCCGTTCCTGGTAATCTAGCCCCCGCCGGCCCAGGTGTCTCAGACCCTGGTGAAAACCAAGGTAGATTTGTATCCTTCTGCTTCGATACGTTGCCCATCATTGTTTGATCAGTTCCATCAAATTCCAATCAAGACAGTGACGCTCATCCGGCAGAAGGGTTTGCCATTCCCACAACATCTCGAGATTTTCATCTTGGCTCAGAGAACGAACCAGAGCCTGCCAACGCACCTACCAGTTGCATCCCAGAAGGCATGGTTCAGGGTCAAATGGGCGAATCAGACCCGGTTCGCTCTCCAATTCCAGAAAACGCCAATGATCAGCTCCCTGATGAACAGGCGGTAACCCTGGTGCGCACCTTCAATATGTCAGCTTCCGGTCTTTAATTAAATTCTTGTGTAGACAACAAGCGATCCCGTGGCCCATTCCACTGCAGAGGGTCTGGCCCCAAGCGCCTCACCGAATCCAACGCCCATTCCCTTAGAACGGCGGTCAGCATCAATAGTCGAAGAACCACGGGAATCCCATCTTCATGCATCAAACATATCTTCTGGACCAATAGCCCTCGAAGGTATCATTCCGTCATAAAGTTCTTGGTATTTGATTGGGATAGTAATTCCCTCTGGTTTGCACAGGCTTCACCGCAGTGGGCCTGCCAAAAAAGAAACTTCTGGGTTTCATTAGCCCACGTGTGCGGGTAAGAGTACGTGTCGGGCAAGAGACATTTGTCTCCCCGACAGTGACAATCGGTAACGAACCAGCGCATGGAGGAAAATCCCAAACACACTGGAAATGGCCCCTGAGCTTGAACGGCGACCCAGAAATCACGATTGAGAGGCGGTTTTTGTTTGGGTATAGTCGCATTCGGCAGGCGACTCCAACGACAGTTCAGAGCATCAAAACTGGACATACTGATAAGGGTAGGTTTGCATTACTTCCAGCTGCCTGTACTGAACACTGCTTTATAGAATATAGTGTCCCCCTTAAAGCTTGAGGTATCCTGTCCATGCACCGCCATATGGATAATACATTTTACATAGTTTCATATTTGTACCGCCAGCGTTCTAATCGACCGTACATCGTCTTTCTCGAACGCGCTCCACCACGCCGAGTTTTTCAATACCCAACGATGGTAAGCGAGGTTCAATGCACCAGCAACCTATAGAATCAAATCCAGGTGCAGATGCCCTGTTAAGTTATCTAAATTCACGTTATAACACCAACAGGGTTTGCATGGTTGAGCTGGGGTCACGGACGTTCACGGCGTATTGATTGGCCTTACAATAATGATAAATGAGTTTTCCCACTTTCCTTTCAATCTTTGATGACATGAAGGCTAGATCTTTGGGCGTTGCTCCGCTAGCAGTGAGGGAGAAAATGGAGGTAATTGATTTTGTATTCTAGCAACCCGAACTTTCTTTGCGGAGCTCTCGAGCGATTCCAACACAAATAGTACTGTCACAAGTCCCAACGCAACCCACATACTAGTCACCGCTCATCGTCCATCTAGTGATAGCCTGGATGTCTTGGTGAGAGGTTCGCCATCGCGGAAGAAGTTGACTTGCCGAGAATGCAGCGAGCAGTATGTTGCCTTAGTACTGTTACAGATTTCCGACGTTCATATCCATCGAACCTGGGGGTATACAGTGGATTGCCAGTTGGAGATTCGGCCTCGCGTTAGCCTATTGTACGAGTGATGCCTGACAAGAGGCAAGAGGTTCAAGAAGACCCCTTCGAAGATCGTATGTACTGTAGGGCCTCCGCGTTGAACAAGCAAACAGAAAGAACAGGCTGTGGTTTGGGATGTGTGGGAACACGGTCATCCAGGTATCATCGCCTGCCAGAGCAACCTTTTAGCCATACATGACGTGGATCATACAAGGCGAGCAAACGAGCAGACCTCGCAACATGCAAGGACCAGCTGATACAGTAGAAAACAAGGACAAGGAAGCGTCACAAGAAAGCGAAAGGGCAGTGGACATTTTAGGAGAAGTCGATAGGGAGGGGAGGAGAGGAGTGCGCGAGACGCCCCCGGATGAATGTTGGGTGATGGATTTCGAGAGGTCGGTATACACATGACGGGCTCATGATGGGGTGCGGACGGGATATAAGGTTGCACCGGAAACTGTGATACGCCAGGTCAAGGGCCTCGTTCGGAAATAATGGTATGTCGACGATTTTAAAGCGAAATGTATGGGGAGCAGCCGGCCATCAAAACACGGCGAGATCTGCGTTTGACGTTGTCGATCATATCCATCCAGAAGTGACGCGCGCGTTCCGGTCACTGCTCGCTCTTGTTGTCTCCTGCTGGACGGGAAGGGCCACCCAGAAAGCGTTCACGCCTGAACATGCCCGACAAGACGTGGTTGAACGCGATTGACGACAAGGGCGAGGAGGGGTTGCAACACACTTGGGCATCGCGCACGACGCCTGCGAAGTGGAACCAGGTAGTATTGCAGATGAGCGGGGACCCTGAAGAGGCATGAGGAGAGGGATGGAAGGTGGTGAGCGCGGAGTGAGGTGAATGAACGGACGTGCTTGAGAGCGTGTTGGCGTTTGTGAGGGAGGGATAAAGCTCAGCCAACGCGGTCGTTTTGGATTTGGTCGTTGTGACGGACGATGCCACGGTCTTGTGGGGCGGTCAGCAACGTTTGCCAAGCAAGGATGCGCGGGAACGGATACGCAAAACTCCGTGGCATGATCGACGCGGTGCATCAGGCCGACGTCGGTGAGCTGGTATTCACTGCCACCTCAGCTGCATATCTCTCGTGCGTGACTGCGAAAAATAAACTGTCATGACCACCGTTTTGTCCGTGCTCAGGTTATGTTCGTCAACGGTAGCTCTTGTCTCATTTTTTCCTTTTCTCATGATCTTCAAGCTCTTCTATATGTATACTAGGTGTCACGATTCCAGATTATTCCAGACTTTGTTGTCATTTCATTCTCATCATTCGTCATTCCATTCCTACATTGCGTCACTTTATTCCATGACATTCTACGTTGTTCTCCCCTTTTCCATGGACATAGCCGTACGCAGCCACGGCTCGTAGTATATAAACCTCGCTACTCGCATGTATATTCTTTAGTTTCGGAATTCTTCATTCTTCGACTCACACTCCCGCTCGCGATTCAGCCCCTTCGGCTGTTAAGTGAGTTCACCTGATATAATTCCGAAACTACGCTACCGGACTGGCTTTTCGCGAGTTCGTCACTCTTCTTCTAGGAACCCTCTCGCTTCTCTCCTCTACTAGCTTCGCCCGCGTACAGCAGGTCTCTTCGACCCTTGCGCGTGTTCTCTTTTCACCTTCCACCTATCGTCCTTCGTGGTTTTAACCATAGCTCGTAAGCCTCTTCCATATCGCCGACATATCCGCCCTTTGTCTTACGAGGGTTGGGTTGACGGTCCGTTCTTACGCCCATACTCTCACATCGATACCCTTCGCCCATACCCCTACTACCGCACCTCGTTCAAGTCGGCCCTTATCAAGAGGATCGAATATGGTTATTTCCACCGTTACCCGCAGCTCTAGTGTTGAGTTGAGGTCGATTTGATCCCTCCTCGCACAGTCCGATCATAACTCCGCCTTCTTGGCCCGCTCCCACGGGTCTGCGTCTACCCTAAATCCCCACATCATTATTCGTCCGTTGATCGGATGGACCCTAGCTTTGAATCTCACACTGCTTGGGGAGATTCCCGAATTGCCACACCTGCGCCTGTCGACTTCTCGACGGCAAACACCGACCTTTTAACTTCTCTTCCCCGCCCCGCTCGTCATGTCACCATGGACGACTTCATGGCCGCATACCGAAGATGGCATCAGGATGTCAACGACTTCGGACCAGATGTGGCAGGAAGGCCGCCAGCCCCACCTACAACCCTATTCCCGCAATCCGCACCTGCGGCACGTGTTTCCAACGCGGGATCATATAGACAGACTCCGACGTCTCCACGATCTTCCGGGTCTCGAACTTCTCGAGGACCCCTTCCCCCCACGCCTGGACCTCCGTCAGGAATACGTGCACCCATCCCAAGCCGGCCTGCGGTGCCAGTTGTCCCAAGACCTGCGCCGCCACCAGCCGAGCCTGGAAACGTTAGTCAGCATGCCTACCGAGGACTGGGGAAGTCCGTCTCGGCAAAGCCCGACATGTTCAATGGCGATAAATCAAAGTTCAATCAGTGGGCCCGACAGATAGTCACCTACTTGGCTGGGTTCGATCAGGACCCCACCGAGGCCCAGAAGATCTTGATAACGATATCGTATATGAGAGGAGACAACGCGGCTGGACGGTTCGCGGACTTGTGGATGCGAGAGAATTCCCACAACGTTCGGCATCTTAGCTATGACGGGTTCTGGGAGGAACTCGAGAAAGTATTCGTACCTGTGGCGCACAAGCAAGAAGCTGAGCGCAAGTTAATGACATACCGACAATGCGTGGATGACTCGATCGAAGATTACTTCGTCAAGATCGAGCAATGGATGATGGAAGCACAGCTGGACCGTGCAGTCCATTCCCGCACCCTCGTACGTGTCATACGCCAGAACATCAAGAACGACATCGTCGAGTTCGTGGAGCGTTCCATGCCGCGCGTCATAGAGAGCGAGGATTACGCTCAATGGAAGGCCGCATTGATTCTGGCAGGACGAACCTTGTGCGAGATAGAAGAGCGCAAGAAAGGTCAGAATTATTCGACGAACCGCCCATGGGCGCCTGCTAGGACACAGCCACAAGCCCAGGCTAGACCAGCAGCAGCGCCTGCCGCACCAGCACCCGCGCCTGTGCATCCCAATGCGACAGGAACCTTCGGTGGCGCTGGCGCCCCGATGGAACTTGATAAGGCAAGGGCGGCTGGGGTGTGCTGAAGATGCGGTAAGCCGTGGCCATGCGCCGACCATTTCAAACCCCGTGCTCGTCAAACTCGTACGTTCCAATTCCGCGGTGTTGATATTGAATACGACGATCCTGCCATGCTTGAAGAGGCAATCAGGAAAGTCGAAACGGACCAGGGTTTTCAAAGCAGGGAGCAGTAAAGTCGACTGCAACCCCTTCTCAGTCTTCTCGTATGGACCCCCTCGATGTAACAGTACCAGTACGTTCTCACAATAAATATACTGTTTTGTCCAACGAAGAAGGCGAGGCTGAACAACCCTTGCATGTAAAGAAGATTACCAAAGAAGCAACACTGCCGGAGAGGAAGTCCGAAGAAGCGGCCAGATATGATCTATGCTCGGCCGAAGATAGTTCCATCAAACCCGGGAAGCGCGTGGTCATTCAGACCAAATTAGCAATGATCGTCCCGTGAGGAACCTATGGACGAATAGCGCCGCGATCCGGGTTAGCAGTCAAGTATGGAATAGATGTCTTGGCTGGAGTAATAGATGCCGACTACCGTGGTGAAGTCGGGATTGTCCTCATCAATAACGGACAAGAAGATTTCTCGATACGCAAAGGGGATCGAGTTGCACAACTGATCCTCGAGAAAATCGCAACTCCCCCTGTCGAGGAATGCACCACGGAGTTGGAAGAGACAAAACGAGGCAAGGAAGGCTTTGGTTCGACACAGATCCGGATCATGGCTCGACCCAAGGGACCGCTGAGGGTTGATCACCCCCCGGTTGCTGAACCTTCGTCAAGTACTGGGGTATCTGCGGAGCCAGACAAGAACCCCAGGAAGCGAAGTGGTAGGCAGACTTGGATGAATACGGTCGACCCCTGGTCCAGTCAGTGGATAAAAGCAGTGGCTGATAACACTGACACGGAACGAACCAAACATCACCTTCGCTCCTTTGTTCATGATTCACGACTTGAAGAAATCAATGATCAGTTCATCCAGAAACTTCGCGATATGTCTTCGATCGAAGCACAATTCATCTTACGTGAATTGCAAAGTAAACCGCGATTCGTCAAGAGGAAACGATCGGAGAATAGTCTCGAAGTAAAGGCAATCATCACGAACCCAAGTGGCGAGGATATTCCAATTGTAGCCCTTGTGGATTCCGGTTGCACTGGATCTTCGATTGACGAACGAGTTGTCGAACAATGGAATCTACCAACATGGGAGTTACCTGTTGCGATACCCGTCTACAACGCGGATGGTACGCCAAACGCTCATGGCAAGATCGAACGTTTCATGTCGGTCGAACTGGCTATTGGTGAACACCGTGAAAGCATATCATTAGCGGTAACACAACTGAGTACCCATGAGGTCTTCCTTGGTTTCGAATGGCTAAAGAAGCATAACCCTCGGATCAATTGGACCGAGAAGACGTTGACTCTCGAATGCGAAGATCATCTTCCCACGCTCATAGATGATCCGGACGAAGATGACGAAGGCGAACGAACCTTCCAAATCGACGTTCAGGAATATCTTCGCACAACGTCAACGGATCTGGCCATCGAAGCTAATAAGGCAAAAGGAGATAAAAGCTTCGAAGCGGTAGTTCCATCCCATTATCACGAATATAAGGATGTGTTCGCGAAAGAGAATTTCGACGAACTACCACCGCGACGACCATGGGATCACGCGATCGAACTTCTACCGGGCGATCATAAAGTCGACTGCAAGACATATAACCTCTCAGTCGACGAACAAAAGGAACTCGACGACTTCCTCAAAGAGAACCTTAAAAGTGGTAGAATTCGACCCTCGAAATCTGTTGAGATTGTAGCATGATCACATGATACAAGATCACCTGACTTCATAGAATGTCAGAGAATGTTCCGGAATCCTCTATAGGATCAAGTCGGAAGACTTAGGAACAAACCGGAATCCATAGGATCA
>JBBPMV010000171.1:0-25928 GCA_038090495.1 Heimioporus retisporus | reverse complement strand
TATTGCCAAAAGGAACAAATCTGGTTCCTCCACCTATCATTTGTTCACCTCCTCCTCTCACCCCTCGAAAGACCCTGATGCCATGGACATCAATGCCATCAAACTTGGCAAACTCACCCCTGAAGAACATCGCCAATGCATTGCTGAAGGATGTTGCTTCCGATGCCGAAAACCTGGTCACCTTTCCAATGAGTGCCCCAGTTCCAACAACTCGAAGCCAAAGAAGACTTTGGAGAAAAAGGTTAGGAAGGTCGAAGAAGTCCCTCAGCTGAGAGAAGTTGAGGACAATGATGATGAAGAAACTGTGGCTCGAATCTCCTTTGCAATTCCAGGCAAGGATTTTTAGATGGAGGACATACCCCAATGCAATGACCCTCCTTTTCTTGTGCGTTTGTACTTGTATCGTCAATAACCAAACAGTCTATGCAAATCCCTGTTCACATCGTCAAACCCTCGCACTTGAAAGCTGTTGGAACTCATGCTCTGATTGATTCAGGAGCACAAATCTTGTGCATTGACTGGGACTTTGTCCGAAAACACAAACTCCCTAAAACCAAACTCGCTACCCCCATCACTGTTAACAATGTCGACCAATCTGCCAACAAAAATGGTCAAATCTGCTTCACTACCTCCCTCTTTGTCCACATTGGATCTGTGGCCCACCAGGTCACCTTTTACGTCCTCAATAGTGGAAAAGAAAACGTCATCCTTGGACTCCCTTGGCTTAAGGAAGTCAACCCCACCATCAACTGGACCACCCGTGAGTTGTCTATCCCTCTGGAGTCTGATCAATCCAATTGCCTCTATCAGAAACATACCCGACCCCCTCCTTCAACACCTACCACTCCCACTCCTTGACCCCCTCGACATGTCACCATCGACACCATCTGGGATGGACGACTCTTCAACTACATGCAGAAAGAGACCCAACAACATCTCCTTCGAAATCACGATGTCCGAGTTATCCAAAGAATCATCAGATGTGGCTCTCGCTTTGTCCCAAACGCCACTATTGCCAAATTCACTACCACCACTGAACTTGCCATGGCCGCTGAGAAGGCAAAACCCAAGCCTGTTCTTCCCCAGGAATATGCCGACTTTGCTTCTGTTTTCTCAAAAGAAGCAACCGACCATGTGCCCCCTAGCTGATCCTATGACCATGAGATCAACCTCGACGAATCTTTCTCCCCAAAGATTGGCAAACTTTATCCCCTTTCCCTCGACGAAAAGATAGCCACCAGCACCTTCCTTGACGAGAATCTTGCAGCGGGGAAAATCCACCCATCGAACTCTCCCCAAGCTTCCCCCTTCTTCTTCATCAAAAAGAAGGATGGAGGCCTCTGCCCTTGCCAGGATTACCGATATGTCAATGAACACACGGTTCGAGATGCCTACCCCCTCCCTCTCATCTCTGACCTTGTTGACAAACTCAAAGGAGCTAAAGTCTTCACCAAGTTCGATGTTCACTGGGGCTACAACAACGTTCGCATCAAAGATGGACACCAATGGAAAGCAGCCTTCATTACCCATAGAGGCCTCTTCGAACCAACAGTCATGTTCTTTGGACTTTGCAACTCTCCTGCGACATTCCAACGATTCATGAACGACTCTTTCAGAGATATGATCGCTGAAGGATGGCTTGTCATCTATATGGACGACCTCCTTATCTTCTCCCCCAATGCTAAGACTCATGAGGAACGCACCAAACACATCCTACAACGAATGCAGGAACTCGACCTTCATCTTAAGCTCGAGAAATGCAAGTTTGCAGCCTCTGAGGTCGAATATCTGGGCATGATTGTCTGCCCAGATGAACTTGCCATGGACCCGGTCAAACTCGATGGTATTTGAGAATGGCCAACACCCTCCAAGGTCAAGGATGTTTGCTCCTTCCTTGGCTTCACAAACTTCTACCAATGATTCATCCCCAACTACTCTAATGTCACCCGCCCCCTTCTTGACCTCACTAAGAAGAACCAACCCTGGAACTGGTCCCCTTCTTGTCAAAACTCCTTCAATGAGCTGAAGAAGCTCTTTCTCTCCCAACCGATCCTCCACCTCCCTGACCTTGCCCGACCCTTCACCATTGCCACTGATGCCTCTAAGTACACCTCTGGAGGTGTCCTTCTACAAACTGATGCCAATGGTGACTGGCATCCATGCTCCTACCTGTCACAATCCTTCTCCCCTACTGAACGGAACTATGACATCTATGATTGCAAACTCCTCGCTGTCATCTACGGTCTCAAGACATGGAGACACTACCTTCAGGGATCTCCCTTTCAGGTTCAGGTCTTCATGGATCACAAGAATCTGACATATTTCCGCCAGCCCCAGAAACTTAATTGTTGACAGGCTCGATGGTTACTGGACATCTCTGACTTCGACCTTCATCTCACCCACGTCCCTGGAACCTCTCTCGCCGCCCCTGATGCTCTCTCTCGCCACCCAGATCTCCTCCCCACCACTGATGACGATAACAACAATGTCACTCTCTTGCCTGACTCCCTCTTTGTCAACATCATTGACATCGCCCTCCAGGAAAAGCTAGCATCCTCCGCTGCCTCCGACCCTCTGGTGCTCAATGCACTCCATGCCACCACTGGTGACGTCCCGGCTCGCTTCCGCTCACAACTCTCCGACTGGCAATACAATGTTGGTGTTCTGACCTACCAGGGCTGTGCCTATGTTCCCCCTGATTTTCGTAAATCCGTCGTCAAGTGACACCACAATCATTTCGCTGCTGGACACCCTGGTTACCTGAAAACTCATCAACTGGTCGCCTCTGAATTCTGGTGGCCCGGCCTTGCCCAGTTTGTGCGAAAATATGTTGAAGAATGCACTTCCTGCCAGTCAGCCAAGGCGAACACCCACCCCACTGTCCCTCCTCTGTGCCCCATCTCCTCCTCTTGCTCTCGCCCTTTCCAACAGGTTTCTTGCAACCTGATCATGGACCTTCCCCTCTCCAATGGCTTCGACAGTCTTTTGGTTGTGGTAGACCATGGGCTTACTAAAGGGGTGATTCTCTGCCCTACCAAGAAGTCCATCTCCACCGAAGGGATTGCCTCCCTCTTCTTCCACAAGGTTTACACTCGGTTTGGCCTATATGACAAAATCATCTCGGATCATGGTCCCCAGTTTGCCTCAGCCTTCGCCAAAGCACTCAGACGACTCCTAGGATATGACCTCTCCCTCTCCACTGCCTACCATCCTCAATCTGATGGAGAAACAGAGCATGTCAACCAGGAAGTCAAGACCTATCTCCGCATCTTCTGCAGTAACTCCCCTTCCACATGGTCCCAGATGATCTCCCACACCGAATTTGCCCACAACCACCACCCTCACTCTGTCACCGGCAAATCCCCCTTCTTCCTCACCTACGGCTTCGAACCCCCCCCCCCCCCCCCACTGTCATTGCCAAATCCAACCTTCCAGCAGTTGAAGAACGACTGAAAACCCTCTACGCCGCTCAAGATGAAGCTCTGGCAGCTCATGAACTCGCTAGACAAGTTATGAAGGCTTGCTCTCACGGCACATTTACTCCCTTCCATAAAGGTGACAAGGTTTGGCTAGAAGCTCATAACTTGAAATGCCTTATCTCCCACCCAAAGTTCGCTCCCAAGCAAGAAGGACCCTTTACCATTGTCCAGGTACTATCTCCACTCGTTTACAAACTCCGCCTTCCTCATACCTGGAAAATTCACAACACCTTCCATGCTTCCCTCTTATCACCCTATCGCAAAAATGATGTACATGGCCTGAATTTTCCTTCTCCCCCACCTGACCTTGTTGATGGAGAAGAAGAGTATGAAATGGAAAAGGTAATCCAACACAAGGGAACTCCAAACAATCGATGCTTCTTGGTCCAATGGAAGGGATACTCAGCCGAAGAAGATTCTTGACTCCCTGAATCGGAGTTCAAACATGCCAAGGAGATCCTATCGGACTATAAGAACCTTCACCCCTCCGTTTTCCCTCCATCCTCTCACCCACCATCATCTCGTCGCAATGCCCAACGTCCCCCCTAGTCGCTCTTCCTCTGTTGAAGCAGATGCTGGCTGGAACCTGCCTTCCAAACTCCCTTGTCTTGAAACCCTGGACCATGCCTGGGATGGCCTGTGGCCTCCCTCTCCCATTACTACAGAACCTGTCGTCAACCCCCCTCGTTTTGCCCCCCGTCTCCGCTGTGATCCTTTCTCTTCCATTCAACAGGGACATATGCTTTCATTTCTTGATAATTCCAACCTTCATATCGCCCTTCGAAATCACTTAGACCCCTCCTCTCCCCTTTACTCTCTCTTTCGTATATACATCGAACTTTTACACCTTTGCTCCCATGCAGACCTCATTGCTGACAACACCGCCTGCATGCACCACACCTTTCACATCACCAAAACCCACCACACCATCCGAGAGCTCGTAATATCTGCCATGCACCAACTGGAGATGGATGATCTAACCTCAGACATTCAATGCTATGTGGAACATTTAAACACGAGATCTAATGCTGACGAACAATCCCCCGAGGCTTCTAGTGCCCCTTTGACTCTCGAGGAACTAGCTTCCATCAAATGGACAGAGGTAGCATGGGAAGGCGAAAGGAATTGCCCTCTACTGGAGACCCACCCCCTTTACAACCACGCATGTTTTCATTGCCATTGCCTCTCTCATATCTGGGCTAATTGCGTCTACTATCGTTGCTGCCACTGCAACCAACATGCCCCAGGCCATTTGGCATATCAATGTCCCCTCCTCCGTCACCAGTCTCCTGCTCCTCTCGTCCCCTCCTCGTCCTCTTCATCTCAGTCCTCTCATTGCTCTCATAGATCTCGGGTCTCTTCATCCTCCACTTCCACTCGCCCTCTTGTGCAACACCTCTCCTCTCCCCCAGTTCCTCACACTCCACTCCCCATTCCTCCTCCCTCCGGTCGTCATCATCATCAACGCCTCCCTCATTCTAATGCTGAACTTCATCACCTCTCTGGTATGCCAGCCGACGGATCTCTCAATGTCAATGAAGAATGGGGATACCCTGACTATGACACCTCTGCTGTTGCTAACATGACTGGCTCCCCCAGTGGTGATCGCTGCATGGACCTCTAGTTTGTCTTCTTCTTTTGCCTCTTGTTTCTCACTGTGGTTTCAAATATACTCTGGGGGTAATGTTACAATTTGCCCCTATTCTTTTTCCTTTGCTATCCACGTTTGTCATCATCGGTCTTACCTGATGTTTCCATTTCGGTAGAGTGCTCTAGAACATGCAACATGTTCGTCACACGCCCTTATCTTGTTATCATTGCTTCTTCTTTCCTTTCAAATGTTCCTCACTTAGTCATAGTTATTCCACAACCTTCTATGACCTTCCATTGCGCAGTATATAAGCCTAAGTACTTCGTCCCTTGTACCCTAGCTTAGTTCTGCTCAATCTTACCTCGTTCCTCTTCGTCCCCTCATCGTAACTTGCTACTACCTCTTTGGTAGGTAGACTTACACTCGAGCCACCTGCTATACATCCTAGCAGGCAGAACCCTTGACCCTATAGGGCAAGTACTTTGTTATCACCTCGAACCCTTGACCCTATGTTCTAGTTCTTTGAGCCTACACTCGTTCCTACCCGGACCAAGCGTAACACTTACCACACAAAACAACTGCCATGCAGCCATTGTGTGTTTGTCAACTTCAGCTCCATGTGCCTCATCCCAGTGAAAACCTGACACCAATCTAATCTCCTGAATGACAGCATAGTTGGCCTTGAGCTACACGGAAATCAGTACCATTTATGCCATTCAAATCAATGGAATCAATGGAATTTAATACATACATTCTTCCACTTCTGCTGACATGATGGTGACATTTTTGGTACCTTCTGCGATGGGAATTTGCGGTTGATTTCTATCGCAGCTTTATTGAATGTTGTAGGGAACTACAGTTCCCTAGGTTTGTATCTGGTTATTCCTACACCAGGGACTGCTCCCTAGGATGTCCATCATACACTCCACTTGGCTCTTCATTGTCGAGTACATTCTGCATTCTTCTGCTATTCTTCTGCACTATTCCACACATATCCACATTGACTTCCACTTCTGCTTTTCGTCAGACTTGTTTATATTGTTTTGGACTTCATTTCTACTTATTCGTATGCACTCCTACATGTTTCTTATGCTTTATCCAACCTTTCCTATACCTTTCCTTACACTACTTCAATCTTAAGTCTTGGGTATGCCAGGACTATACAGGATTGTTGTTAGTGTTTCAAACAATCTATTGAACTTGGACTCAATCATCTCGCATCGCTTGCTCAGAAATCATCTCTGCCTATGTCTATCACCTTGTACTTTGTATTCTGTACTTTGTAATGCCTCACCATCACCATCGCCATCATCTCTGCCTCCTCTGCTTCTTCCGATTTATCCACTTTTGAGTGGATCATTCTGGATGCTCCCAGAACACCTTTCTCTTTCTGGGAATGCCTCTCCTCTCTACCTCCTTTGCATCTCTTCCCTTCAGAACCTCTTTAGGGATGAACCCATGGCACCCCTATCATGCTGCCAACATCCTTAGGCAACAAACTATCTTTACAATGTTTCTTCCTTGAAATTATTATCGCCAGCAGAGCCACAGTGAGCAAGAAGTATTTGGATAAGCTTGGTTGTTTCTTTGGTGGTCCATGTCGTCCATGGAGTTGTGCGCTTGTTCCTTGTCCTCGCTCTTCCCTTTCCCTTGGACTTCTTCACAGGGTTGATAATCTGTGAATCGAGAGACAAAGACTCCTGATCAGACTTGCCACTTGATCCAGATCCTGTCTGGGTTGCTGGCATGGTAAGGATACAACATTGGAGACTGATGAGTATACCGCTCTACCTTGTCAGAGACTGCCAAAGAAGGAAAGTGCTTATATAGCTTTCCAGATGTGGAACTCAGCAAGCCCGAACATAGTCGAAGGTAAGACTAAGCAGCCGAACATAGCTGAATCCTCAGTCTGTTGTAAACAGGCCCTTAGGGCCAAGGGTTCTGCCTGCTAGGACATATAGCAGGTGGTTCAAAGGTAACATCAGCAAACCCACCCTTCACTGTCCAGACTGTCAAAGGTTGGGCAGGTCTAGACAGCCTGGGACAGCTTCTAGGGTCCTCTAGCAAGGTACCTAACTGGCTAGAGCTATCCAGCCCTGTGATAGGGTTGATCCAGCTTTCTAGCCTGGTTCCAGGCTGGAGTATCTTGCCAAAGCCTTACAGAACTTTATATTAATGCTCTCCTCACAGAACATCCCAGGTTGGTACAGACTTGCTACAGATTGGTACAGACTTGCTACAGACTGGTACAACCAAATTAAGGATTGTATCAGGTTCATTGGTTGTCCAACAGTACAATACAAGTTCCCACAGCAGTTCAAATCAGGCAGACAACAATAAATTGTGATGTGACAAAAACATAAGCATTACATTAATTGAGGAGCACATCAAAACCACTTATCATTGTGTTGTGGGAACTATGCACACCTCCACTAGAACCAACATGAATATCACCACATTAGTCAAGTAATATTATGCTATACCTGCCCATTTCTGCCCATTTGTATCAGAGGTCCTTTGTCTTCCAGCTGTGTGTCATGGAGGTATCACATTTCCACATGAGTCCAAGCATTTCAAGATATACCAGCAAGTACATCACAACTCTGAAGTTGACCTCTTGTGAGGATGTGATCTCATCAAGGACAACTTTGAGCTGTAAAAAACTCAGTCAGTTCAAAATGTAAATTCAAATTCAATGTGTTACCACAGTGGCTGCAATGGCAACTGTGACTCTTGGAACCTCAACACTGAAGACCTCTGGAAACTGCCTACCAATGCTCTTGTCTCCACTGTAGAAAAAATTGACAATAAGACCAGTGAATGCAGGATGTGCAAAATTATTTGTCCTACCCTGGACTTTTTTTCAGTACCAGTCAGTCACTACTGGAATCACCTACCTCTGTGTCTGTACTGTCCCACAAAAATAAGCCATTGTTGCCCAACAATTCCTTCACAATTTCCTTGTTCATGTTGGTACAGTTCTCTGTGTCCCATTGATACCATTGTGTGACATATATGCAAGCCTTCTTCCTTAGTGCGGATCACCAATTCCCAAGATCCTCCCATAGCTGTCAAAGCACAATTAGTATGTATGTAGAGTAAATAAGGATACAAACCTACCAATTAGTGAATGTCATTGGTATATTGTGGCCACCAACCTGCATTGCCAGTTAGCCATATCAACATGAATTCATGAGATAGAGGATTTATTACCATCAGGAACAAAAAGCAATTGAGCATGTCTCTCTTGTATTGCCTCCTCAATATATTTGCACACAACAGTATTGAACTTGGCTCAGTTTGGGAAAGTGTTGACAGATGCAGCATCACAATGAGAGAATTGCCTTGCCCATTCAATGATGTCATGGACAGCCAGCTTGTAGAATTGTAGTTGTGATGGATCTTCAGTTGTGGATGAGAGCCTCAGAAGGTTGGGTTTACTATGGTGGGTCAGTGGGTAGCACATCTCTGGTTGCTGTGTGGCTTTGTGTTGGCTTGATGTATCTGTTGATATGCTAGGAGCTGGGGTGTTGCTAGAGTCATGCAAAGTAGAGGTGGACCACTGTTGATTCCTGACAGTGGTCAACTGTGCACTTGTGGGAATGTGAGGAGCACAATTGCATTCACAATGCAGGGAAACAATGTCCTGAAGATCTTGGTATCATCAAAGTTAAGTGATGAAAGAGTAAATGCTTGACCATACCCCTGGAAGGTGACTCTGCATTATCATGTCCCAATGAAGATACAGGTCTAGCTGTAGTGCGCATTAGCAAACCATCTTGATAATAAATGAGACTTACTTGGAAGTTGACCTTGAGTCATCACCTCCACAGCCCTCTCATCTTCACTTGGAGAAGCTTCATCCATGTCAGGGTTAGTGGATATGTCATCAGGAGGTTGATGGAATGATGCTGTTCACCACAGGCTGATAGGGTGCAAGGGAGGCAAGTCTGGTTCCAGGTCAAAACTTTGCTCATCAAACAGTGCTGGAGCAGAAGCAAGACCCTTCTGCCCATCTGCTGATACTCCCTCTGTAAAGCAAAACTTAACTTCTGTGGAAAATGGAATGAATGGGTGTGTACCGCTTGAGCCATATGATGCATCTACTTCCACATGAGAATGAGTCTGATACAAAGGGCACTGGACTGAAGTTGATGCTGGAACACAAGATGCCTGTGTAGGTGCCTCTACCCCAGACTGAGAGGTGAGAGCAAGTTTGTAAAGATGGGAAGAACAGTAAGTGTTGCTGGAGGAACAAACAGAGGATGACTAAGAAGTGAGGGCAGTCAAAACATGGGAAGTTTCAGAGAAGATCAAGCTGGTGCAAGATGATGGATGGATGGATGAGGTAGATGTACAAGAATTGAGGGTGGTGCCATTGGCATCCATATTCATGTCCGGTATCCTGAATCCAAATTGTTGACCCCATGCTGCCAGAGCAAAAGAAGGTTGGTTGGAAAGCCCTTGGGAGTGAATTTGCTGAGTTGAGTTGTGTGAGACTTGCAGTTTGGTACCTGAACCAGGTGCCATAGTATTGATTCCCAGACCCCTAGTTGAAACATCAAGAGCAGCTTTGCCTTTTGACTTACATTTCTCAATTTGAAGTCATTCAAGATTCTTCATCTGATTGATTTTACCTCCAGTCCCCCTGCTATTGCATGAAGACCACTGAGGCTGGGCCAAAAGTCCCTCTGGGTAGCAGAGATTTATGGGAGTAGTTAATCAGGAGAAGAAGTAAAATTTACTCACCAACTGGCAGTGTTTCTGCTCCAATAACCTCTGGCCTCTGGCACTTTGAGCTGTGAGTTTCATCTCCTGGGACATTGTCTTGATCATTGTCTGACTCGCTTCCCTCATAGGACACCTTCCATTTGCAAGGCATGGTTGGGTTGACAAAGGGGCAGAAATTTGTGCCACACAACTTTGTATCCCGGTAAGTGGCAAACACATTTACATAAATTGGCCAAGTATGTAATGATACAGCCACTCTAAAACTGTACAGAACATACCAATGTCTGATCCATAGCTACTAATGTAACCTGCCATGTACACATAAATTGTGCTGGTGAGGGATAATAATAATAAATACAGGCACATTATGAGGAAAAGGGAAAAAGAGGAAAAAGGGGACAAGACATACTAAGTCGAGTTATTTATTCACATGACACACTTGAGATAGAGTTGGGGTGGTTGCAGCATATATGTGACGTGTAGGGTGAGAAGGAGCAAAAGATTGAGGTACTGTTCATGAACATTTTATGACTTGATCTGGATCATGGTTTATGCTAGAGTGCTGTTTTCAATTGGGATTCATGGAGCCCAAAGAAGCTGTCAATCGGGAGCATGGAAAGCCAGAGCTGCTGATTGCATGCATAGGATCAGGGTGAGATATATGTGAAGGGACCCACTATTTGTCCTGGAAATCAGGGAGTTCTGCTTCTGATGAAGCCAAGGCTGATGTTGAGGTGGGGGATGATGACTGATTGCCATCAAAATCCAAGGACATCGCTGGCTGGGAAGACAGCAGGCTAGATTTACTTTCCTCCTGTGAAGATGAGGCTGATGGTGATAGAGGAGCTAATTGCTTGTTGTTGGGCCTCAAGGTGGGTGGTATTGGAGTCCAGCTATCATCTGGCAGCTCACATAACACATGCAGCAAAGAATCGATCATAGATCCATGCATGAGTTCACTCGAGAGTAAACAACTGTCCAAGAATTCCATCAGGGAGATGATCTGCTTGTGTAGTTTATTGAGAAGTGGGATTAACAGCTGGAAATAGGGTGAGACATGTAAAAGTATGTCAAAGGACCAGCCAAGTTTCAACTGGATCATTGTTGTCTTCACAGTGCTAGGTTGAAAGGAGTTGAAATATGTGTTGAAACATGATAGATCTGCTTTGGCCTTCACCCTGTGGGGCTGATCCAGGGGGACACAGATACCTATTAGTATGTAGAATATTGACTCAAGGTCATGTGCTGCATGATGTACCATTGGCTTTCCTGGCCCTGCAATGACCAGCTCAGCAGCCATTCACAACCAAGTCCCCTAAATTGCAATCACTTAGCTGCTTGCTTGAGAAAATGATTGTCACTTACCATGCAATGTAGGAGATTTGTGTCAATCGAAGATCTGGCATGATCTACTGGTTCCCCTGCCATTGAGAGCTTTACTTCATGATTCAGTCCCAATTTAGAGACAGGTACATATTGTATATCACTCTGAATGGATGGGTCATCAAGAAACCTTGTGGGGACAGTGATCTGATTAGGTTCAGGAATGGGGGTAGAGGGACAAGCGACTGATTGAGACGGTTGAGTGGAAGAGGGCTTGATGGAGACAGTATAGTCCCAATCAGCGAGAAGTCCATGCTGGGAAATGGATACTTTTACCCATTGGTGCAGGTGTTGTTGCATTTCCTCAGGCAGGAGATCCAGAAATTGCATGCAGTTGTCCAATCCATTCCATTTGACAAGTAAGAGGTTCAACAAGCTGATATCATGGTGGAGGATGCCCACAATTTTGATTGTATCCTTGTGAGCTACAGTGTATCATTAATGTTTACAAAGTAGAGCCAGACAAGGATGACATACCAAGAACATAGTCTATGAATGCAATAAGAAGTTTGGCGAGGGAGTTGAACTTCAAAACCTTGAATCCAATTGGCTCAGTGATGAGCCTCGAGAGGACTCATAGTTGATATTCACATGCACCTGCATTGCAATGGGCTTCAGAAAGAAGGGAGCATAACAAGTGTGTCAAGTTGTTGATTAGTGTATCAGAGTGGATTGGATGAGGACCTCAGACCTGTTCTTTGTGTATGAGCATCGGGACACCTATGACCCCAGAGGAGTTCAGGAGAGCTAGGATAGATCCCTTGGTGAACTTTCATAGCCAATCAATCCAGGAATCCTTCACAACTATACCTCTTTATGTGTGAGACCGATTTAAGCTCACAGAAATACTGGGGTCATTTGGCAGGAAATTCATTTCTCCAGCCCAGACGGTTGTCCCATGTCCATGCATATGTAATATCTGAGATAAAAAGTAAGCTGTCTAGGCTGACCTCTTTTATTTCTGAGCTGCCTTCCCAAGTGATCAAGATGTGTTTGTTCCCATTGCCATCAAGGAGTGAAATATCAAAGCCAAGTTGGGCAAGGCTGGCTGTGGCAAGACCAACTAGGATATGTAAAAATAGTTCTGGGTCATTGTGTATGTTGATAGGGTGAGTTTCGAGGGTGCCTCCTTGGTCAAAGAAAGTAAGACTGACATGGGTGCCTAAAATGTGAAGCAAGGTGGCAGCATGTCTTCCATCTTGTGCACACAAAAGCATGCTGGTTTTCCCAGCCACCTCTGTGTAAGAGACCCATTGCATGTTGTTGTCATATTTGCTCTTCATTTCCCCAAAGACAAGAATGTCCCTCCAGTTGGAATCAGCACCATCTAGGCTAAGGACCAGATCCAGTTTTCATTGAAGGTAGGCCCTAGGGAAGGAACTATTGGCCTCCCATGCATGCCATCTCCTGAGTGTCTTGTTAGTATGTTGACAAATCAAATGGTAAAAAAAAAGCTAGCAAGACCTTTGAGTATTCCTTTCTGTAAAATTGTCAATTGAATTGAGGATGCCATTCAGGAAAGTTGCCATGTTTGATTTGGCCTTTTTTTTGTTCTTGAGATCTGGAAATCTGACCCAGTGCTCCTGTGCATTCTTCGCCCATGCATGCTTCATTATCTCATACAGGCTTTGATCCCGCAATTCATTCAAGACCTCTGACATAGATTTACCCTCGAAGATAAAAGAGTCAGGAAACAGAGCACCTTGTAGCCCTTGAGTCTCTGACTTGCTGAGGTGCCATCAAAAGTCCTTTGTATCATTGTCAACCAGCCGATCCATATTGTTCCAAAAGCCATCTGACTTGCACCTGCACCCCAACAGCACACTGGAGAGCTGTAGTTGACTGTTTGGAGATTCAGTGTAATACTTGAGCATGAAGAACAACATACCCAAGCATTGTTGCATGGTATACAGTAGCATGCAGTTGCCACAGTACTGGTGGTGGCTGTAGCTAGTGTGTCAATGTTTTCAACCATTTATGGAACAAGGTTTCTACTAATGCTACATACTTACCTTCTGGCTTGTTGAAGCTATGCTATGGAACTTATATTTTGCATCACAGATAGGTGTAAAGTTGTTCAGGTTGAATTAGCACATGGCTCACAATCAATTGATGGACCCGATGGATTGATAAGGGATCACAAAACATACAAATCAAGGTAATAATGCATAGAATAATTCCTTAGACCAATACTTGTTCAACCAAAACTCAGGTGATAACTCATAGCAGTTCTGATGTGTCAGACAGTTATGTGCAACATTGCTGAAGTGTGAGATAAGGTGAGCAGGAGACCGAATCAAGAATAAGGGAATGACATCACCTACTCAGTCCTGAATACCATCTTGCCAAACTGCATGATGCAGTAGGTGCATGCCAGTCCCTGGATGGGTTTGATGTCCATGCTGAGGAATGATGTCAAAATGCTGAATGTAGGTGAGGAAATTGTTTGAGTTCATGACATGGAATATCATCCACAATTGAATGACCAAATGGCCTGAGCATGGTGTGAGGATGTAATAAATGGGTAATATGTTCACAACTTACCTTCCAAGCCCTGTTTCGGCCAAGAGCTCTCCAGTGTGTTGTTGACAATAATGGCATCATATAGACCATAGGGATTGTCAGCAAAGGGAGGAACTGCCCATAGCATCTGTGGTGCATCTGGAACCTGTTCATGGTAACACATCTGTTGAACCCAAAGCTTGTGCCATATTTGCAGTTGTTCAAAAGGTAAGTGAATGTTCTCACTGTGGATTCTGGCCCCAGAAATGGTGTGTGGCAATGATCACTTGACACAGAAGAGGTATGCTTGAAGAGTGAGGTGAAAGTCAGGAAGGCTAAATCTGATGGCAGCCTTGTCTATGCTCAGTTGCAATGAGGGTTTCAGTGAAAGGTGAAAACCAGAGGTAGTGGTATGGAAAGTATGGTGAGGCTGGGGGGCATTCAGGAAGTTGCCACAAGATAGAGTGTCTGCCCTTTCAAAGTAGTTGGCTGGAGAAAAAGGCACAAGGCCTAGGTGATCAATAAGGGGGGCATCCTCAGGGTCTGGTTCATGTTCATCATCCTGGTCAAACATTCTATCATTGTCACCATCATCTAGTTCAAAGGGACCTTTTGCTACAGTGTTCCTCTCCAAATAGGTGGCAATGTTGAACTGTAAGCATTTCTTGGAATGATCAAGATGGCAGGCGAATTGAGTATAGTAATCTTGGTTGTTTCTGGCACAAGCAGGTACTTTGATTTCTTGGATGTGTGCATGTTCTGTAGGATCCACCGACCATTCCATTATGGGACCTGTTATGCTTGGTCTGGGTAGGAACAAGTGTAGGCTCAAAGAACTAGAGTGTAGGGTCAAAGGTTTGAGGCAAGACGAAGGACTTGCCACTTGGGGTCAAGGGTTCTGCCTGCTAGGACATATAGCAGGTGGTTTGAAGATAAGTCTGCCTACTAAAGAGGTAGCAGCAAGTTTTGGTGAGGGGAGTGAAAGGGACAAGGTAGAATTGAGCAGGACTAAGCTAGAGTACAAGGGACAAAGTATCTAGGCTTATATACTGTTCAGTGGAAAGTCATAGAAGGTTGTAGAACAACTATGACTAAGCAGAGAAAGTTTGAAAGGAAAGAGAAGTAAAGATAACAAAGATAAGGGTGTGCGACAAACACATTGCATGTTCAAGAGCACTCTATCGAAGTAGAAGCATTAGGTTAGGCCAATGATGACAAGTGTAAATAACAAAGAGAAAAGAATAGGGGCGAATTGTAACATTACCCCCAGAGTACATTCAAAACCACAGTGAGAAATAAAGAAACAGGGAAAAGACAAACTAGAGGTCCATGCAGCAATCACCACCAGGGGAGCCAGTCATGTTGGCATAAGCAGAGGCATCATAGTCGGGGTATCCCCATTCTTCATCAACATCTAAACATCCTTCAGCAGGCATGCCAGAAAAGCAACAAAGTTTGGCATTGGAATAAGGAAGGTGTTGGCAATGACGATGTCCAGAAGGAGGGGGAATGGGGAGGGGAGTATGAGGGACCAGAGGGGAGGAGAGACATTGCATGAGGGGGCAAGTGGAAGTAGAGGAAGAGGCATGAGACCTACAAGATCTGCGAGATGAATGGGAGGAGGATGATGAGGAGGAGGGAACGAGAGGGGCTGGGGAATGGCAACAAAGAAGGGGGCATTGATAGGTGGAATGACCTGGGGCATGTTGGTTGCAATGAGGGCAACAATAATAGATACAATTGGGCCTGATGTGAGAGAGACAATGACAGTGAAAACAGGCCTTGTTGTAGAGGGGATGGTCAGTGGGTAGGGGGCAATTCCTTTCACCTTCCCAGGCTACTTCAGTGTGCTCCAACAAGGCTAGCTCTTCTGAGGTCAAAGGCTCACTAGAGGCCTCAGGGGATTGTTCATCAGCATTAGATCTCAAGTTAAGATGTTCCATGTAGCTCTGAATATCTGATGTCAAGGTGTCCATCTCCAATTGGTGCATTGCAGATATGACCAGATCCTTCAGGGTGAGGTGGGTTTCAAGGATATGACATGAGTGGTGCATACAGGCAGTGTTGTTGGTGATGAGGTCAGCATGGGACTGGAGGTGATGAAGTTTGTAATACATACATATGGAAGAGTGAATGAAGGGGGGAAGTGGGTTCTATGTAAGTGGTTGTGAAGGGCAATACAAAGGTTGGGATTGCCCAGAAACATAAGCATATGACCCTGTTGAATGGAAGAGAAGGGGTCACAGCAAATTCAAGAAGCAGAAGGGGAACATTGATGATGGGTTCTGTAGTGACAGGAGAGGGAGGCCACAGGCTGTCCCAGGCATGATCCAAAGTTTTGAGACAAGGAAGTTTGGGAGGTGGGTTCCAGCCCACATTGGCTTCAACAGAGGAGGAGTGACTAGAGGAGACATTGGCCATTGCAATGTGATGATGGTGGAGAGGAGAATAGAGGGAAAATGGAGGGGTGAAGGTTTTTATAATCTGAGAGAATTTCCTTGGCATGTTTGAACTCTGATTCAGGAAGCCAGGAGTCTTCTTCAGCCAAGTATCCTTTCCATTGGACCAAAGAGTTGTGGTTGGTCAAGGTTCCTTTGTGTTGGATCACCTTTTCCATTTCATACTCTTCTTCTCTGTTGATGAGGTCAGGTGGGGGAGAAGGGAAGTTTGGGCCATGTATGTCGTTTTCACAATAGGACAATAAGAGGGAGGCATGGAATATGTTGTGAATCTTCCAGGTATGAGGGAGGCAGAGTTTATAAATGAGTGGAGATAGCACCTGGACAATGGTAAAGGGGCCCTCTTGCTTGGGAGTGAACTTTGGGTGGGAGATAAGGTGTTTCAGGTTATGTGCTTCCAGCCAAACCTTGTCACCTTTATGAAAGGGGGTAAATTTTTCGTGAGAGTGGGCTTTCATGACTTGTCTAGCAAGTTCATGGGCTACCAGAGCTTCATCTTGAGTGGTGGACAGAGTTTTCAGTTGTTCTTCAACTGCAGGGAGACTGGATTCGGCAATGACAGTGGGAAGGGGGCGAGGTTCAAAGCCATAAGTGAGGAAGAAAGGAAATTTGCCAGTGACAGAGTGAGGGTGGTGATTGTGGGTGAATTCAGTGTGGGAGATCATCTGGGACCATGTGGAAGGAGAGTTGCTGCAGAAGATGCAGAGATACTGTAAGTCTCAACTTCTTGGTTGATGCATTCCATTTCTCCATCAGACTGAGGATGGTAAGTGGTGGAGAGGGAGAGGTCATATCTGAAGAGTCATCCAAGTTCTTTGGCAAAGGCAGAGGTGAATTGAGGACCATGATTAGAGATGATTTTGTCATACAGGCCAAACTGAGTGTAAACCTTGTGGAGAAAGAGGGAGGCAATCCCTTCAGCAGAGACAGATTTCTTTGTTGGACAGAGAATCACCCCCTTAGTAAGCCCATGGTCTACCATGACCAAAAGACTGTCAAAGCCATCAGAAAGGGGGAGATCTGTGATCAAATCACAGAAAACCTGTTGGAAAGGGCAAGAGCAGGAAGAGGTGATGGGTGATAAAGGAGGGACTGTGGGGTGGGTGTTGGTCTTAGCCAACTGACAGGAAGCGCACCCTTCGATGTATTTTCATACAAACTGAGCAAGGCCAGGCCACCAGAATTCCGAAACAACAAGTTGACAAGTCTTTAGGTAACCAGGATGGCCAGCAGTGAAGTGATTGTGGTGTCTCTCAATGACAGACCTGTGAAGATCAGGGGGGACATAGGTGCAGCCTTGGTAGGTAAGGATGCCAGCATCAAATTGCCAATTGGAGAGTTGGGAGCAAAAGTGAGTGGGGACATCACCAGTGGTAGCATGGAGTGCATCTAGCACCAGGGGGTTGGAGGCAGAGGAGGAGGCTAGTTTCTTCTGGAGAGCAACATCAATCACATTAATGAAAAGAGAGTCAGGTAGAAAGGTGATGTTGTTGTTGTCATCATTAGTGGCAGGGAGGAGGGCAGGGCAGCAAGATAGGGCATCAGGGGTGGCAAGGGAGGTCCCAGGGACATGAGTGAGACGAAGGTCAAAGTCTGAGATATCAAGTAATCATTGAGCTTGTTGATGATTGAGCTTCTGGGGCTGGCAGAAGTATGTCAGGTTCTTATGGTCAGTGAAGACCTGAACTTGGAAAGGGGAGCCATGGAGGTAATGCCACCATGCTTTGAGGCCATGGATGACTGCAAGGAGTTCTCTGTCATAGATGTCGTAATTTTGTTCTGTGGGGGAGAACAATTGCAACAGGTAAAAGCAGGGATGCCAGTTGCCATTCATGTCAGTTTGGAGGAGGACCCCTCCTAAGGCATGTTTGGAGGCATTGGTTGCAATGCAAAGGGTCAGGCTTGGTCAGGGAGGTGGAGGATTGGTTGGGAGAGGAAGAGCTTCTTCAGCTCATTGAAAGAATCCTAGCAAGAAGGAGACCAATTCCAGGGTTGGTTTTTCTTGGTAAGGTCAAGGAGGGGGCAAGCAATGTTGGAATAGTTGGGGATGAAACATCAATAGAAGTTGGCAAAGCCAAGGAAGGAGTGGACATCCTTGACCTTGGAAGGGGTAGGCCATTCTTGGATACCATCGAGTTTGACCAGGTCCATAGCGAGTTCATCTGGGCGAACTATCATGTCCAGGTATTCAACTTCAGAGGCTGTGAATTTGCATTTCTCAAGCTTAAGATGGAGGTCAAGTTCTTGCATATGTTGTAGGACACATTTGGTATGTTCCTCATTAGTCTTGGTGTCAGGAGAGAAGATAAGGAGGTCATCCATGTAGATGACAAGCCATCCTTTGGCAATCATGTCTCTGAAGGAGTCATTCATGAATCATTGGAAAGTGGCAGGGAGTTGCAGAGTTCAAAGAACATGATGGTGGGTTCAAAGAGGCCTTTGTGAGTGATGAAGGCTGCTTTCCATTGGTGTCCATCCTTGATATGAACATTGTTATAACCCCATCAAATGTCAAACTTGGTGAAGACTCTAGCTCCCTTGAGTTTATTGACAAGGTTGGAGATGAGGGGGAGGGGGTAGGCATCTCAGATGGTATGCTCATTAATGTATCCGTAATCCTGGCAAGGTCAAAGGTCTCCATCCTTCTTTCATGAATGTTGATGCCATCAAAATTGGCAAACTCACCCCCCCCAAAAAAAACATTGCATTGCTGAAGAACAATGTTTTCAATGCCAAAAGACTGGTCATCTTTCTGGTGAATGCCCTACCTTTCCCTCCAACAACTCTAGGCCAAAGAAGACCACAGAGAAAAAGGTTAGAAAGGTTAAAGAGATTCCCCAACTGAGAGAAGTTGAGGATGACAACAACAATGAAGAAACTGTGGCTTGGATCTCCTTCACTATTCTGGGTGAGGATTTTTAGATGGAGAGCATATTCCAATGCAACAATCTGTTATGATTTGCCCCTATTCTTTTCTCCTTTGTCATCCTTGGTTACTACCATCAGCATTACCTGATGCTTCTTCTTTGATAGAGTGCTCTAAAACATGCAACAGGTTCATTGCACACCATTATCTTTCTTATCTTTACTTCTTTCTTCTTTCAAATATTCTTTGCTTAGTCATAGTTGTTCCATAACCTTCTATGGCTTTCCATTGTGCAGTATATAAGCCTAAGTACTTCATCCCTTGTACTCTAGCTTAGTCCTGCTCAATCTACCTTGTTCTCCTTTGTCCCCCTCATCATAACTTGCTGCTACCTCTTCAGTAGGCAGACTTCCCTTCAAACCACCTGCTATACATCCTAGCAGGTAGAACCCTTGACCCTGTGTGGCAAGTCCTTCGTCCTTCCCCTGAACCCTTGACCCTATGCTTTAGTTCTTTGAGCCTATGCTTGTTCCTGCCTGGACCAAGTGTAACACAATTCTACTTTTCTTGTGCATTTGTACTTGTATTATCGATAACCAAACAGTCTATGCAAATTCCTGTTCACACATTGAACCTTTGCACCTGAAAGCTGTTGGAATTTATGCTCTAATTGACTCAGGAGCACAAATCTCTTGCATCAACTGGGATTTTGTCCAAAGACACAAATGTTATGCTTGGTCTGGGTAGGAACGAGCATAGGCTCAAAGAACTAGAACGTAGGGTCAAGGGGTCTAGGTAATGACAAAGAACTTGCCACATGAGGTCAAGGGTTCTGCCTACTAGGACATATAGTAGGTATTTCAAAGGTAAGTCTGCCTACCGAGGAGGTAGCAGCAAGTTACAATGAGGAGAGCAAAGCAGGACAAGGTAGATTGAGCAGAACTAAGCTAGAGTACAAGGGGTGAAGTATCTAGGCTTTTATACTGTGCAATGGAAAGTCATAGAAGGTTGTGGAACAACTATGACTAAGCAAAGAAAGTTCAAAAGGAAAGAGAAGTAAAGATAGTAAAAATAAAAGGTGTGTGACAAACACATTGTATGTTCTAGAGCATTCTAATGAAACAGAAGCATCAGGTTAAGCCGATGATGACAGGTACAAATGACACAGAAAAAAGAATAGGGGTGAATTGTAACATTACCCCTGGAGTACATTTGAAATTGCAGTGAGAAACAAAGAGACAAAGGAAAAAGATTAGAGGTCCATGCAGTGATCACCACCAGGGGAACCAATGATGTTGGCATAAGCAGAGGCATTGCAGTCAGGGTATCCCCATTCTTCATTGACATCCAACAATCCTTCAGCAGGCATGCCAGAGAGACGATGGAGTTCGGCGTTAGAATGAGGGAGATGTTGGCAATGACGACATCCAGAAGGAGGGGGAATGGGGAGGGGAGTATGGGGAATTGGAGGGGAGGAGAGATGCTGTGTGAGGGGACAAGTAGAAGTGGAGGATGAGGAGGCATGAGACCTATGAGAGTTATGAGAGGATTGAGATGAGGAGGAAGACGAGGAGGGAACAAGGGGGGTGGAAGATTGGTGACAGAGGAGGGGACATTGATATGCAGAGTGGTCTGGAGCATGTTGGTTACAATGAGGACAATGATAGTAGACACAGTTAGCCCTAATGTGAGAGAGGCGATGACAATGAAAACAGGCATGGTTATAGAGGGGGTGTGTCTCCAGTAAAGGATGATTCCTTTTGCCTTCCCATGCTACTTTGGTTCATTTGATGGAAGCTAGTTCCTCAAGGGTCAGGGGGCATTAGAGGCCTCGGGGGATCATTCGTTAGCATTAGATCTCGTGTTAAGATGCTCCATGTAGCGCTGAATATCTGAGGTCAACTTGTCCATTTCCAACTGATGCATGGCTGATATGACAAGTTCTTGAAGGGTGTGGTGGGTTTTGGTGATGCAAAAGATGTGATGCATGCAGGCAGTGTTGTTGGCGATGAGGTCGACATGGGAGCGGAGGTGTGAAAGTTCAAAGTACATATGAAAGAGGGAGTGAAGGGGAGATGAGGGTTCTAAGTGGTTTCAGAGGGAGATATGAAGGTTGGAATTATCAAGAAATGAGAGCATATGTCCCTGTTGAATGGAAGAGAAAGGGTCACAGTGAATATGAGAGGCAAAGTGAGGAGGGTTGACGATGGGTTCAGTAGTGATAGGGGAGGGAGGCCATGGGCCATCCCAAGTGTGGTCCAAGGTCTCAAGGTGAGGGAGTTCAGGAGGTGGGTTCCAGCCTGTGTCTGCTTCAATGGAGGAAGAGCGACTAGGAGAGGTGTTGGGCATTGTGACAAGATGATGGTGGGCGCAAGAATGGATGAAAAACAGAGGGATGGAGGTTCTTATAGTCCAAGAGGAGTTCCTTGGCATGTTTGAACTCCGATTCTGGAAGCCAGGAGTCTTCTTTGGCTGAGTATCCTTTTTATCGGACCAAGAAGTGTCAGTTGTTCAGGGTTCCTTTGTGTTGGATCACCTTTTCCATCTTGTATTCTTCTTCTCCATTAATGAGGTCAGGTGGGGGAGAAGGAAAGTTCAGGCCATGTATGTTGTTTTCACGATAGGATGATAAGAGGGAAGCATGGAACATGTTGTGAATTTTCCAGGTACAAGGGAGACAGAGTTTGTAAATGAGTGGAGATAGCACCTGGACAATGGTAAAGGGTCCTTCTCACTTGGGAGCAAACTTCAGGTGGGAGATAAGGTGTTTCAGGTTGTGGGCTTCTAGCCAAACCTTGTCGCCTTTATGGAAGGGGGTGAATTTACCATGAGAGCAAGCTTTCATGACTTGTCTAGCAAGTTCATGAGCAGCCAGAGCTTCATCTTGAGCAGCGGAGAGGGTTTTCAGTTGTTCTTTGACTGTGGGGAGGTTCAATTCAGCGATGACAGTGGGGAGGGGGTGGGGTTCAAAGCTGTAGGTGAGGAAGAAGGGGGATTTGCCAGTGATGGAATGAGGGCAGTGGTTGTGGGCAAATTCAGCATGAGAAATCATCTGGGACCATGTGGAAGGGGAGTTGCCACAGAAGATGTGGAGATAGGTCTTGACTTCTTGGTTGATGCATTCTGTTTCTCTGTTGGATTGGGGGTGATAGGCAGTGGAGAGGGAAAGATCATATCCAAGGAGTCGTCCAAGTTCTTTGGCAAATGCAGAGGTGAATTGAGGGCCACAATCCAAAATGATCTTGTCATAGAGGCCAAACCAAATGTAAACCTTGTGGAAAGAGAGAGAGGCAATTCCTTCCACAGAGACGGATTTCTTTGTAGGGCAGAGAATCATCCCCTTAGTAAGTCCATGGTCTACCATGACCAAAAGACTGTCAAAATCACTGGAGAGGGGGAGGTCAGTGATCAAGTCACAAGAGACCTGTTGGAAAGGACGAGAGCAGGACAAAGAGATAGGGCAAAGGGGGGGAATGGTGGGGTGTGTGTTCGCCTTGGCCAACTGGCAGGAGGTGCAACCTTCAACATATTTATAAATGAATTGAGCAAGGCCAGGCCACCAGAACTCAGAAGTGATGAGTTGATGAGTTTTTAGATATCCTGGGTGGCCAGCAGCAAAATGATCATGGCGTCATTCAACAACAGATTTCCAAAGGTCAGGGGGAACGTAGGCATTGCCTTGATAAGTGAGGACACCAGCATCATACTGCCAGTCAGAGAGATGAGAGTGAAAGCAAGCAGGGATGTCACCAATGGTGGCATGAAGTGCATGAAGCATGAGGGGATTGGAAGTGGAGGAGGATACCAGCTTCTCCTGGAGGGTGATGTCAATGACATTGACAAAGAGGGAGTCCAGGAGGAGGGTAATGTTGTCATTGTCATTGTCCATGGTGGGAAGGAGGTCAGGGCGGCAAGATAAGGCATCAGGAGCAGCAAGGGAGGTTCCAGGGACATGGGTGAGGTGGAGGTTGAAGTTGGAGATGTCAAGTAACCATCAAGTGTTACGCAGAGCGTACCTTGAATGACCAAGACTTATGTCGAAGGGAATTCCTCGAGCAGGACACTCACGAAGAGGTACAACTCAGCTCGAAGAGACTAAGGAACGAAGGACTACTCCTTAAGAGGAGGACTGAGAGACTAGGATCTGAGGGACTGAGGTTGACTCAAGAGTACGCTAGATTGTGCAGATCGAGAATAGAGTACATCGTTGTAAACGAATAGACTATATACCCAGCGACGCGTAAGCGTAGAATGTCATAGAAGGATGAAGAACAAAGGATGCGTAAGCGTTTAGTAAGTGAAGATGAATAAACGATGTGCAGCATCGGAAATGAAGGAATCAAAGGACGTGTAAGCATTAGTAAATGAGAATGAGTAAGAAAAGATGCATAGCATCGGAAGATGAACCAACCACAAAGGTGTGCATGAAGCACTCTATCGAAGTGGAAAGATGAGCGAAAAGTAGAGTATACGAGCGGGATAAGGATGACTGTAACATTACCCCCCAACTAAGCCTTGAAGGCCCTGACCTCAAGATCAATCCTAGTCCGTCAAAAGGGGAGGAGGGAAAGACGTCGCAAGCGCCTGGGAAGGAGTGGAGTTTTCAAACGGACAGTTGGAAAAGATATGTCCAGCTTCATTGCATCGAGAGCAGGTGCGAGTAGGGCAGAAACGATCAGAATGACCCCAACGGGAACAGGCGGCACATTGAGTTGTGAAACAGAGATGGGTAGGATGTCCAGGGGCATAGACGCGACAAGATGAGCAGCAGTATTCGGAACAATTTTCCCGATAATGTCCAGAGTGATGGCAGTGATAGCAAAGGGTAGAGGCCGTCGCAGGAGGACAAGTGATAGGGGAAGTGAGGGTTTGGACTGCTGAGGAAAGAATGCGTTTACCGGTGGAGCTGCGGAAGAACTGGATGTGTTCGCAATTAAGGGAAAGGACATTTTGGTCAACGATGAACCCATCAGAGCAAAAGGAGGGGTCATTGATTCGGTTGTGGGGAATGAGCTGGACGGACAAGAGACGGGAGGCGAGTGGTAAAGAAGAGGCGGGAGCGGGAGGGGGAACAGGTAGAGGAGAGGAAGCGGTCGAAAGGAAGGTGGAAGAAGCAACGGTGGGAATGGAGGTAATAGAATTGATATATCTGTCCTGTGCATCACGAGGAAGAGAGAGATAAATGCGGCGAAAAGTAGGATAAAGGATAACGGGATCAAGTCATTCAACGAAGACATGGAACCCGTGAAGATGAAGGATGGAAAGAATACGATCAGGAAGACGACTAATCAGAAGACGAAGGGGAAGTCCAAAAGCCACAGGAAGATCAGAAGGGGCAGCTTGGAAGTGGTATGATTGTACTTTGGAAACATCAAGAAAGAGGCGTACGAGTTCCTGGGAAATCTCGTCTTCCTCATAAAGGGGGTCAGTCTCGAGGGCGTGGACGAGGGTAGGATTGGCGAGGATGGTGGCATAGAGGGTGTAAATGGCGGAGGTGGGTAAAAACGCCGGCTGTACATGTCTGGAACGTAAAGGAGAGGAAATGGAGAGTGAAGATGAAGAGGGAGATGAGGAATAGATGGACATTGCAAAGGAAGCGAAGAATGGGGAGTATGAAGAGGTTTACAAAGAGGGAGAAATAGAAAACGACTAGGATCATGCGAAAGGGGAAAATAGTTGTGCGTATGCAAGTTCGATGGGGATTGGGTCCATGCTATCATAAGGAGTGAGTCCGTTTATAACTAGAGAGAATGTTCTTGGCATGACGGAGGTTACTTTCCGGTTCCCATGTGTTCTCAGCTGCGGAGTATCCTTTCCATGCGGTCAGGTACTGATAGCAGCCAGTGGATCCCTTGTGTGCGAGAATGCTGTCAACTTCATATTCCTCTTCTCCATCGATAACGTCAGGAGGTGGTGTGGGAAATGAAGGACCGTGTGCATCAGTGGAGCGGAAAGAGGAGAGGAGGGTGGCGTGGAAGACGTCGTGGATTTTTCATGTGGGAGGTAGACGGAGGCGGTAAGATAGAGGAGATAGTACCTGAGAGATCTCGAAAGGACCCAATCGTTTGGGTGCGAGTTTCTGAGAGGGGTAAGGGATGCAGAGATTGGTGGCTTCTAGCCATACCTTATCGCCTACTTTCCACAGGGAGAACTTCCGGGTGCAGTGTTGAGCCATGAGGCGTCTAGCTGACTCGTGTGCTGCCAAGGCTTCTTTTCGGGATTCTTCCAGGGCGGTGAGGCGAGAGGAGAGGGCTGGAATGAAAGTTTTTCCGAGGGGAGGGTAAGCGTGAGGGTCATAGCCTAGCATGAGGGAGAAAGGGGATGCTTTCGTGGAGGAATGGGGGGAAGAGTTGTGGTGGAATTCAGTGGAAGAGATGAACGAAGACCAGGAGTGAGGTTGATTGCCACAGAATAGTCGAAGATATGTTTCGATTTCCTGATTAACACGTTCGGTTTGACCGTCAGTCTGGGGATGATATGCGGTGGATAGTCGGACGTCGTAATGTAGTAGGCAAGCTAGTTCTCTGGCAAAGGCGGATGCAAATTGGGGGCCACGATCAGAGATGATGGAGTCGTGGAGGCCGAAACGTTTGAAGACGTTATTGTAGAATAGGAGGGCTACTCCTGCTGCGTCAATGGTTTTCAAACAAGGCATGAGAATTACCCCCTTCGAAAGGCCGTGGTCGACCACGACCAGCAAAGAATCGAATCCAGACGAGAGAGGGAGGTCCGTGATGAGGTCCATAGAGAGCTGCCGGAAGGGAAGAGAAGTGGAAGAGGGAATGGGGGAGAGGGGGGGTGCTGTGGGGTGTGTGTTGACCTTAGATTGTTGGCAGAGAGCGCATCCAGCGATGAAGTTCCTAATGAAAGTGGATAAACCGGGCCACCAAAAGTCTCGTTCAATGAGAGCTTTGGTC
>JBBPMV010000170.1:0-25967 GCA_038090495.1 Heimioporus retisporus | reverse complement strand
CCCTTGTTCACACCTTCGCCTCTACCCTACCCCTCCCACCTTTCGCACCACCTCCTACCATGTCCACTCTCTCAAAGCCAGTCGAACTTCGCATTGGCTCCCCTGATGCCTTCGATGGTGATTACACCAAAGCCACCATCTGGTTGGATTCTGTCCGAACCTATCTCCTCGTCAATGAAGAAGTCTACAGCACCGAGGCGAAGAAGATTGCCTTCGCCCTTTCCTACATGAAGTCTGGAGCTGCCTTGACCTGGGCCTCCTCCTTTCGACAAAAGGCCCTTTCCCTGAATGCCAATGGCAATGCCAAAGGCTTTGGTGATTTCAAGGACTTCATTGTAGACTTTAAAACCACCTTCGAACACCACGACACTAGAGCTCTAGCTATCACTTGGCTCTCTACCCAACCGATGTCTGGCAACACCGGAATTCCAGAACTCACTTTGTTTATCTTGGAGTTTCGTAACAAGGTCCAGATTAGCGAAATCGTGGACGAGAATGTCCTCATAGGATATTTCTCTACTGCCCTCCCAGTCCATCTCATGCGTCGCATCATGTCCATGGACACCATCCCCACCAAAATCGACGACTGGTATTCTAAGGCTGTTCACTTCCTCACCCAATGGGGAAAAGCCGAAGATATCGCCAAGAGGAATAAGTCTGGTTCCTCTACTTACCACTCGTTCACCACCTCCTCCCGCCCCTTGAAAGACCCTGATGCCATGGACGTCGATGCCATCAAACTTGGCAAGCTCACCCCCGAAGAACGTTGCCGATGCATCGCTGAAGGACGTTGCTTCCGTTGCAGAAAATCCGGTCACCTCTCCAACGAGTGCCCCGGCCCCAACAACCCTAGGCCGAAGAAGACTTCGGAAAAGAAGGTTAGAAAAGTCGAAGAAATTCCCCAGCTGAGAGAAGTTGAGGATGATGACGATGAAGAAACCGTGGCTCGGATCTCCTTCGCCATTCCAGGCGAGGATTTTTAGATGGAGGGCGTACCCCAACGCAACGACCCTCCTTTTCTTGTGCGTCTGTACTTGTATCATCGATAACCAAACAGTCTATGCAAATTCCTGTTCACATCATCAAACCCTCGCACTTGAAAGCTGTTGGTACTCATGCTCTGATAGACTCAGGAGCACAGATCTCATGCATCGATTGGGACTTTGTCCGAAAACACAAACTCCCAAAGACCAAACTTGCCACTCCCATCACCGTAAACAACGTCGACCAATCTGCCAATAAAAATGGTCAAATTCGCTTCACCACCACCCTCTTCGTCTGCATTGGATCCGTGGCCCACCAAGTAACCTTCTACGTCCTCAATTGCGGAAAAGAGAACATCATCCTCGGACTCCTTTGGCTTAAGGAAGTTAACCCCACCATCAACTGGACCACTCGCGAGTTGTCTATCCCTCTAGAATCCGATCAATCCGACCGACTCTACCAGAAACACACCCGACCCTCCCCTCCAACACCTGCCACCCCCACCCCTCAACCTCCTCGCCATGTCAACGTCGACACTGTCTGGGACAGCCGACTCTTTGACTACATGCAGAAGGAGACCCAATGTTACGGTTATACTTTTCCCTTCATACTCTTGTTCTCTTACCATCCTCATGTCATGCTTCGCTTACTCTTTTCCGCTTATCCTATGCTTACGCATCCTCATTTTCCTTTCATCTCCGATGCTGCACATCTTTACTCATTTCTCCTTACTAACACTTACGCGTCCTTTTGTTCTTCTTTGTTCTATAACCTTCGACGCTTACACATCCTTCTGTTCTTCTTCTTTCCATGACATTCTATGCTTACATGTTGACCAGTATATAGTCCATTCGTTTACAACGATGTACTCTATTCTCGATCTGCGCAATCTAGCATATTCTTGAGTCATCCTCAGTCTCTCAGTCCCTCAGTCCCTCAGTCCTTAGTCCGCCTCTCTGGCATGTTCCTTCGTCCCTTCGTCCCTTCGAGCTGAGTTGTACCTCTTCGTGAGTGTCCTGCTCGAGGAATTCCCTTCGACGAAGTCTTGGTCATTCAAGGTATGCTCCGCGTAACAAAAGATCGAGAATCTCCTCTGTCCCTCCTATTATGGAGTAGGACCCACCCTAGTTCATCATTCGTAGCATCAGAGCCCCCAGTGAAGTCTCCTCCGACGAGGAGCCCCCTCTCTCGACCGCAGAACTTTGATGACGACGTCGCCTAGCTGGAACAAACATTCCTAACCCATTTGCTCCCCCACTTCGTACCCCAGCACCCCCATCGTCTCACATCACCAGCTCCACACAGTCCCAACCTCAGCGCCCCAGTACCCCTTTAGGATCTCCCATTGCACTCAGCCCACTGCTCCCACAGATTCCCCTTAGCGCCCCAGTACTCCCACAGAACCCATTGCCCCAAACAGCCCCTCCCACTGTCCATATCCCACCTAGCACCCAGACCACTCACACCATGACGGAACTTAAGGCAGCCCTCCCAGCAGACTTCTCCGGTGATCCCTCCGACGCTGTACGATGGATCAAAGCCATGAAGGCTTACTTTGAGATCAATAAAACCTTGTACTCCACCAACGAAACCAAGATCATGACCACTCTCAACAAGATGAGCAAGGGACGAGGTATCTCTTTCTCGGAGATGTGGTATGATCGCATGGCAGATCCCAACTTCCCAAACAAGACCTTTGCCGAGTTTTCCACCAACTTCGAGTCCACCTTCTACCCTTTCAACACCCAAGCCACTGCCCATCTAGAGCTATCCAAGCTCATACAGAAATCTACCCGAGGACCCAATGGAGAGACAGACGATGGTTTCCAGAAGTACATCACCGATTTCCAGAACCTCGCAGCCAGAGCCTCCATCACTGACAACACCACCCTCATCGACCAGTTCTCCCTTGGCCTTGACCAACAACTATCCATCATGATTCTCTCCATGACAACCGTCCCCACCACCATCAAGGAATGGATCGAAAAGGCCAAGACCTTCCACGCCCAGAAAGCTCGCATCACAGCCCTTCGACAAGGCCATCGTACCCCCTCCTCGTTCTCTCGCACCTCCACCACCCCAGACCCCAACGCCATGGACATCGATGTCATCCGTGTCTCAAAGCTCACTCCTGCAGAACGAGCTCGCTGCTTCAGAGAAGGACTCTGCCTCCGATGCCGTCAGAAAGGACATAATGCCACCCAATGCAAAACATTCGCCTCGAAAACCTCTCGTCCCCCCCAACAACGCATCCAAACCACTGACACAACCCCCACCATCACACCCCCTCCTCCGAAACAATCCTCTGCCCTCGACACCTATGTCTCCAAACTCAGAAACACCGGAAAAGACAAAGGGGAAATTTTACAGACTCTCAAACTCTGCTTCGAGGAGGCAAAGGACGATTCCTCTCAGGGTTTTCAGTAAGGGAAGAAGCTGTAACATCTCCTTCCCTAGATATCGACACTGTAATTGTAGGCCTCTCCAATGAAAGAACTCTACGCCTTCCTGTTCGCCTACATGCTGAGTCACAAACCGTTACCACCACCGCACTAGTAGATTGTGGTGCCACTAGCAACTTCATCGACGTCTCTCTCGTACCCAAGCTCCGAAAGGCAATTCGGAAACTTCCCCAACCACTCACAGCATACAATGTAGACGGAACTCCCAACCATCAGGGAACCATCCGTTTCTCCATCACGGCCAACGTCGTCTTCCCCGACCTCTCCGACAAGATCACTTTCCTCGTCACCTCCCTAGGCTCTCCCCACATAATTTTAGGAATGACCTGGTTAAAGGAACGCAACCCTATCATCGATTGGTCCGCCAACACCCTCACTCTCCAGGACGCTGTGGTACCTCCTAGTGAGCATCCGCCCTGGAAGGATGTTGACGAAACCTATCCCCAACACCTCGGAAAAATCACCTTGTCTACCCAATTGGCACAACAGAACTTACCCAAAGAAACTCAACTTCGCTCCTGGTGCACCAACTACATTGACGTTTTCTCGGAAAAAATGTTCGAAACCCTACCCCCTCACCGTTCTTTTGACCATTCCATCGACCTAAAGCCATCTTTCGTTCCGAAGATAGCCAAGATTTACCCCCTCAACCCGGCCGAAAAAGAAGCTTGCCGAACGTTTATCGAGGAAAACCTGAAAACCGGTCGAATCGTCCCTTCGAAATCCCCTCAGGCTTCCCCATTTTTCTTTGTGCCCAAAAAGGATGGAACCCTTCGCCCCTGTCAGGACTACCGATACCTTAATTCACACACTGTCCGCAACGCCTACCCATTACCCCTCATCTCGGAGCTCATTGATGACATGAAAGATTCCACCCTCTTCACCAAGTTCGATGTTCGGTGGGGATATAACAACATTCGGTTGCGCAAAGAAGATCAATGGAAAGTGGCATTCATCACCCCCCTCGGTCTCTTCGAACCTACAGTCATGTTCTTCGGCTTCAACAATGCCCCCCCCACTTTCCAGGCTTTCATGAATCACATCTTCGCCAATATGATTGCCGAAGGTTGGCTGAAAATCTACATGGACGATATTGGCATCCACACCCAACACGACCTCGAACTTCATCACACCCGCACTAAACAAGTCCTCCAACGCCTTCGCGAAAATAACTTATCTCTGAAAATATCTAAATGCACCTTCAATTCCCCTCAGATGGAGTACCTCGGTTTAGTCATTGGCCAAGGATGTATACATATGGACCCGACGAAACTCTCGGCTATCGCCGACTGGAAACCTCCTACATCAGTCAAAGGCATTCGCTCCTTCCTGGGTTTTGCGAATTTCTATTGCAAATTCATCCCAGGATTCTCTAATTTGGTCGCCCCTCTCACCCTCCTCACCCGCAAAGACGAACCTTGGCTCTGGTCCCCTCTTCAACAATGCACCTTCGATTCTTTGAAGGCTCGTTTCTCCTCATCCCCTGTCCTCACGTTCCCCGACATCTCTCGGCCCTTCACCGTCATGACTGATGCCTCTCTCTTGGCTGCTGGCGCCGTCCTTCTCCAAGCCGACACCAATGGTGATTTACACTCATGTGCCTACTTCTCCCAGACTTTCACGCCGGCCGAGCGGAACTACGACATTTACGATCGCGAACTCCTTGCGGTAATTCTAGCTCTTCAGGAATGGCAACAATACCTCCAAGGCACCCCCCACCCGGTCACTATCATCACAGATCACAAGAACCTCTCTTATCTTAAGGACCTTCGTAAACTTTCTCGTCAGCAGGCTCGTTGGTCACTTCTCCTCCAAGACTTCGACATTGTCTGGCAGGTTACTCCAGGTTCTCGCATGGCCCCTGCGGATGCTCTCTCTCGCAATGTTGACGTGGATACCTCCTTGGACAACGTCTCTTCCATCCTCCCTGACCCGGTCGTCATCTCAGCCCTCGATCTTGCCCTCACAGATAACATTCGCCGATCCTCCTCCTCCGATCCCCTCGTCATTCGCGCCCTCCAATCCTTACAGGACAGCTCTCCTCTCTTTCCTCAGTCCTCTCTCGCGGACTGGTCTTTTGACAATGGACACTTGTACTTCCGCAACCGACTCTATGTCCCTCCTGCCTCTCGCTCTGCCTTGCTTCACTCCTTCCACACGTCTCCCACCACAGGCCACATGGGTTTCTTTCGAACGAAAACTCTCATTGAACGGGATTTTTGGTGGCCGGGCTTATCCACTTTCGTTCGCAACTTCGTCGCTGGTTGTGCTCTCTGCCAACAATCCAAAGTCAACATGCACCCCACTACACCCCCCCTCTCCCCCATTCCCTCTTCCACCTCTCTTCCCTTCCGGCAGCTCTCTATGGACCTCATCACTGACCTCCCTCTCTCGTCCGGATTCAATTCTTTGCTGGTCGTGGTCGACCACGGCCTTTCGAAGGGGGTAATTCTCATGCCTTGTTTGAAAACCATTGACGCTGCAGGAGTAGCCCTCCTATTCTACAACAACGTATTCAAACGCTTCGGCCTCCACGACTCCATCATCTCCAATCGTGGCCCCCAATTCGCCTCCGCCTTTGCCAGAGAGTTAGCCCGCTTGCTTCATTACGACGTTCGCCTATCCACCACATATCACCCCCAGACCAATGGACAAACTGAACGCACTAACCAGGAAATCGAAACATATCTTCGCCTGTTCTGTGGAAATCAACCTCACTCCTGGTCCTCCTTCATCTCCTCCGCCGAATTCCATCACAACTCCTCCCCCCACTCCTCCACAAAAACGTCCCCTTTCTCCCTCATATTAGGCTACGACCCTCGCGCCTACCCCCCTCTCAGAAAAACATTTATCCCAGCCCTCTCCTCCCGCCTCTCCGCCTTAGAAGAATCCCGGAAAGAAGCCTTGGCAGCACACGAATCAGCCCGACGCCTCATGACCCAACACTGCACCCGGAAGTTCTCCCCATGGAAGGTCGGCGATAAGGTATGGTTGGAAGCCACCAACCTCCGCATCCCTTACCCCTCTAGGAAACTCACACCCAAGCGACTGGGTCCCTTTGAGATCTCCCAGGTACTATCTCCACTGACATATCGACTTCGCCTACCTCCCACATGGAAAATTCACGACGTCTTCCACGCCACCCTCCTATCCCCCTTTCGCTCCACTGATGCACATGGTCCTTCATTTCCCACTCCACCCCCCGATGTTATTGATGGTGAAGAAGAATATGAAGTTGACGGCATCCTCTCACACAAGGGATCCCCTGGCTGTTATCAGTACCTGACCGCATGGAAAGGGTACTCCGCAGCTGAGAACACTTGGGAACCGGAAAGTAATCTCCGTCATGCCAAGAACATTCTCTCCAGTTATAAACGGACTCACTCCTTACGATAGCATGGACCCAATCCCCATCGAACTTGCATATTCACAACTATTTTCTCCTCGCGCTCGTGCCAGACGTTGGTTTCTTCTTTGCCATCCCACTTTATCCTCTTCCCATTTCCTAGAACACGAATACTTTTGCCGTTTTGACGACTGCCCCGTACACATAAAAAACTATTAAACCCCTTTGTATGATCTTTGCCATCTTTTTCTTCCCCCTCTTCGTAAACCTTTTCTTCGTTCTCCATCATGTCTGTTTACTCCTCTTCTTCCTCTTCGTCTCTGCTCTCCGTTTCTTCTCCATTGCGATCCAGACGTGTACAACCTACCTTTTTACCCACTTCCGCCATCTACACCCTCTACGCCACCATCCTCGCCAATCCCACCCTCGTCCATGCCCTCGAGATTGACCCTCTCTACGAAGAAGACGAGATCTCTCAGGAATTAGTACACCTCTTCCTCGATGTCACCAAAGTACAATCATATCATTTCCAAGCTGCCCCTTCCAATCTTCCCGCAGCTTTCGGACTCCCTCTTCGCCTTTTGATTAACTGACTCCCTGACCGAATCCTTTCCATTCTTCACCTTCATGGTTTTCATGCTTTTGTTGAGCGACTTGACCCTGTAACTCTCTACCCTACTTTCCGACGCATTTACCTTTCCCTTCCCCGTGATGCACAGGATAGATACCTCAATTCTCTCACTTCTATTCCTACCGTTACCTCTTCCTCCGTCCTCTCCGCTCCCTCCTCTCCCCCACCCCTGCCGATTGCCCCTCCTACTGCCTCCACCGCCTTGCCACTCACCTCTCGCCTCTCCTCCGTCCGATTGATCCCCCACGATCGCGTCAATGACCCCCTCTTTTGCGCTGATGGTTTCGTCGTCGATCAGAATGTCCTCTCTCTCAACCGGGAACACATTCAATTCTTTCAAAATCCTGCTGGACGGCGCATCCTTTCTTCTGCGGTTCGAACTCTCACCTCCCCTATCACTTGTCCTCCAGCAACCACCTCTACCTCTTGCTACCATTGCCATCGCTCTGGACATTATCGAGAGAACTGCCCCGAATACCGCTGTCCTTCCTGCCAGGCCTATGCTCCTGGACATCCATCCCAAACCTGTTTCACCATCCAGTGCTCTGCCTGCTCTCGTTGGGGTCATTCTGACCGCTTTTGTCCCACTCACACTTGTGCTCGTTGTGATGAGGCTGGGCATATCTTCTCTGATTGCCCCTTTGAAAACTTCTCTCCCTCTCAGGCATTCGCAGCATCCTTCCCTCCCCCTCCTTTAGCAGATTCTGCTTGATCATTAAGCCAGGAGCTTTTAAGCTTGGAAGGGGGTAATGTTACGGTTATACTTTTCCCTTCATACTCTTGTTCTCTTACCATCCTCATGTCACGCTTCGCTTACTCTTTTCCGCTTATCCTATGCTTACGCGTCCTCATTTTCCTTTCATCTCCGATGCTGCGCATCTTTACTCATTTCTCCTTACTAACGCTTACGCGTCCTTTTGTTCTTCTTTGTTCTATAACCTTCGACGCTTACGCGTCCTTCTGTTCTTCTTCTTTCCATGACATTCTACGCTTACGTGTCGACCAGTATATAGTCCATTCGTTTACAACAATGTACTCTATTCTCGATCTGTGCAATCTAGCATATTCTTGAGTCATCCTCAGTCTCTCAGTCCCTCAGTCCCTCAGTCCTTAGTCCGCCTCTCTGGCGTGTTCCTTCGTCCCTTCGTCCCTTCGAGCTGAGTTGTACCTCTTCGTGAGTGTCCTGCTCGAGGAATTCCCTTTGACGAAGTCTTGGTCATTCAAGGTATGCTCCGCGTAACACCCAACAGCAACACCTCCTTCGCAACCATGATGTCCGAGTCATTCAACGAATTATCCGCTGTGGCTCTCGCTTCATTCCAAACGCCACCATCGCCAAACTCACCACTGCCACTGAACTTGCTATGGCAGCTGAAAAGGCGAAACCCAAGCCTGTTCTTCCGCAAGAATACGCCGATTTTGCTTCTGTCTTTTCGAAAGAAGCAACCGATCATGTACCCCCCAGCCGACCCTACGACCACGAGATTAACCTCGACGAATCCTTTACCCCAAAAATTGGCAAGCTTTACCCTCTCTCCCCTGACGAAAAGGCAGCCACCAAAGCCTTTCTCAACGAAAATCTAGCAGCTGGAAAGATCCGCCCATCGAACTCTCCCCAAGCTGCTCCCTTCTTCTTCGTCAAGAAAAAGGATGGAGGCCTCCGCCCTTGCCAAGACTACCGATACGTCAATGAACACACCGTTCGAGACGCCTACCCCCTTCCTCTCATTTCCAACCTCGTCAACAAACTCAAAGGAGCCAAAGTCTTCACCAAGTTCAATGTCCGATGGGGCTACAACAACGTTCGCATCAAGGATGGACACCAATGGAAGGCGGCCTTCATCACCCACAAAGGTCTCTACAAACCCACGGTCATGTTCTTTGGACTTTGCAACTCCCCTGTGACATTCCAACGTTTCATGAACGACTCTTTCAGAGATATGATTGCCGAAGGGTGGCTCATCATCTACATGGACGACCTCCTCATCTTCTCCCCCGATGCCAAGACTCACGAAGAACACACCAAACGCGTTCTGCAACGTATGCAGGAACTCGATCTCCATCTTAAGCTCGAGAAATGCAAGTTCGCAGCCTCAGAAGTCGAATACCTGGGCATGATTGTTCACCCAGATGAACTCACCATGGACCCGGTCAAACTCGATGGTATTCGAGAATGGCCAACACCCTCTAAAGTCAAGGACGTCCACTCCTTCCTTGGCTTCACCAACTTTTACCGACATTTCATCCCCAACTACTCCAACGTTGCTCGCCCCCTCCTCGACCTCACAAAGAAGAACCAACCCTGGAACTGGTCCCCTTCTTGCCAGGACTCCTTTGACGAGCTGAAGAAGCTCTTCCTCTCTCAACCGATCCTCCACCTCCCCAACCCCGCTCGACCCTTCGCCATCGCCACTGATGCCTCCAAGTATGCCTCTGGAGGTGTCCTTCTCCAAACCGACGCCAATGGTGACTGGCACCCCTGTTCCTACCTGTCGCAATCCTTCTCCCCCACGGAACGAAACTATGACATTTATGACCGAGAACTCCTCGCAGTCATTCGTGGTCTCAAGGCTTGGTGACACTATCTCCAAGGTTCCCCTTTCCAGGTCCAAGTCTTCACTGACCACAAGAACTTGACCTACTTCCGCCAACCCCAGAAACTCAACCGTCGACAGGCTCGATGGTTACTCGATATCTCTGACTTTGACCTCCATCTCACCCACGTTCCTGGAACCTCCCTCGCCGCCCCTGATGCCCTCTCCTGCCGACCCGACCTCCTCCCTGCCACTGATGATGACAACGACAACGTCACCCTTTTGCCAGATTCCCTCTTTGTCAACGTCATCGACATCGCCCTCCAAGAGAAGCTAGCCTCCTCCTCTGCCTCTGATCCTCTTGTGCTCGACGCACTCCATGCCACCACTGGCGATGTCCCTGCTCGCTTCCGCTCCCGACTCTCTGATTGGCAATATGGCGCTGGCGTCCTCACTTATCAAGGTCGTGCCTACGTTCCGCCTGACCTCCGGAAATCTGTTGTCGAGCGACACCATGACCACTTCACTGCCGGCCATCCTGGTTACTTAAAGACTCGCCAGCTTGTGACCTCTGAATTCTGGTGGCCTGGCCTGGCCCAGTTTGTACGAAAGTATGTCGAGGGCTGCACCTCTTGCCAGTCTGCAAAGGCCAACATGCATCCCACGGTTCCTCCCCTCTGCCCCATCTCCTCTTCCTGCTCTTGCCCTTTCCAACAGGTTTCTTGTGACTTGATCACGGACCTCCCCCTCTCTGACGGCTTTGACAGTCTTTTGGTCATGGTAGACCATGGGCTTACTAAGGGGGTGATTCTCTGCCCTACGAAGAAATCCGTCTCTGCCGAAGGGATTGCCTCCCTCTTCTTCCACAAGGTTTACACTCGGTTTGGCCTATACGACAAAATCATCTCGGATTGTGGTCCTCAGTTCGCCTCTACCTTTGCCAAAGAACTCGGACGACTCCTTGGATACGACCTCTCCCTCTCCATCGCCTACCACCCTCAATCCGACAGAGAAACAGAGCGTGTCAACCAGGAAGTCGAAACCTATCTCCGCATCTTCTGCGGCAACTCCCCTTCCACATGGTCCCAGATGATCTCCCACACCGAATTCGCCCATAACCACTGCCCTCACTCTGTCACTGGCAAATCTCCCTTCTTCCTCACTTATGGTTTTGAACCTCGTCCCCTCCCCACTGTCATTGTCGAATCCAACCTCCCAGCAGTCGAAGTACGACTAAAGGCCCTCTCCGCCGCTTGAGACGAAGCTCTGGCTGCCCATGAACTCGCTAGACAAGTCATGAAAGCGCGCTCTCACAGTAAATTTACCCCCTTCCGTAAAGGTGACAAGGTTTGGCTAGAAGCCCGCAACCTGAAATGCCTTATCTCCCATCCAAAGTTCGCCCCCAAGCGGGAAGGACCCTTTACCATTGTCCAGGTGCTATCTCCACTCATTTACAAACTCCACCTTCCCCGTACCTGGAAAATTCACAACACGTTCCACGCTTCTCTTTTATCACCCTATCGCGAAAATGACGTACACGGCCTGAACTTCCCTTCTCCACCACCTGACCTCATTAACGGAGAAGAGGAGTATGAAATGGAAAAGGTGATCCGACACAAGGGAGCTCCGAACAATCGACACTTCTTGATCCGATGGAAAGGATACTCAGCCGAAGAAGACTCTTGGCTTCCAGAATTGGAGTTCAGACATGCCAAGGAGATTCTCTCGGACTATAAGAAGCTCCACCCCTCCGTTTTCCCTTCATCCTCTCACCCACCATCATCTCACCACAATGACCAACATCGCCACTAGTCGCTCCTCCTCCGTCGAAGCGGATGCTGGCTGGAACCCGCCTCCTGAACTCCCTCGTCTCAAAACCTTGGATCATGCCTGGGATGGCCCGTGGCCTCCCTCCCCCATTACCACCGAACCTGTTGTTAACCCTCCCCGCTTTGCCTCTCGCCTTCGTTGCGACCCTTTCTCTTCAATTCAACAGGGACGCATGCTTACTTTTCTTGATAATTCTAATCTTCGCATTGCTCTCCGAAATCACTTAGACCCCTCCTCTCCTCTTTATTCCCTCTTTTGCATCTACATTGAACTTTCACACCTTCGTTCCCATGCCGACCTCATCGCCGACGACACCGCCTGCATGCACCATGCTTTCCGTATCACCGAAACCCATCACACCATTTGCGAACTTGTGATATCCGCCATGCACCAGCTGGAGATGGATGACTTAACTTCTGACATTCAGCACTACGTGGAGCATCTTAACACGAGATCTAACACTGATGAGCAATCCCCTGAGGCCTCTAGTGCCCCTTTGACCCTCGAGGAACTAGCTTCCATCGAACGAACGGAGGTAGCTTGGGAAGGCGAAAGGAATCGCCCTCTACCAGAGACCCACCCCCTTTATAACCACGCATGTTTCCACTGCCACCGTCTTTCTCATATCCGAGCTAACTGTGTCTATTACCGTTGTCGTCACTGCAACCGACATGCCCCAGGCCATTCGGCTTACCAATGTCCCCTCCTCCGTCGCCGGTCTCCCGCTCCACTCGTCCCCTCGTCTTCCTCCTCTTCCTGGTCTTCTCGTCATTCTCATAGATCTCGTGGTTCCTCATCCTCTGCTTCCACTCGGCCCCTCGCACAACGACTCTCGTCTCCTCCAGTCCCCCACACCCCTCTCCCTATTCCCCCTCCCTCTGGTCGTCGTCATCGACAACATCTCCCTCGTTCTAACACAGAACTCTGTCGTCTATCTGGCATGCCTGCGGATGGATCTCTTGACGTCGACGAGGAATGGGGATACCCCGATTACGATGCTTCTGCTATCGCCAACATGACAGGTTCCCCAGGTGGTGATCGTTGCATGGACCTCTAATTCATTTCTTTTACCTATTGTTTCTCATCGCGATTTCGAATGTACTCCGGGGGTAATGTTATGATTCGCCCCTATTGTTTTTCTTATTCAATGCTGCTTACTGTCATCGGTCTTACCCAATGTTCCCACTTCAATAGAGTGCTCTAGAACATGCAACGTGTTCGTCACACACCCTTATCTTGTTATCTCTACTTCTTTCTTCCTTTTGAATATTCTTTGCTTAGTCATAGTTATTCCATGACCTTCTATGGCTTTCCATTGCACGGTATATAAGCTCTAGTACTTTGTCCCTTGTACCCTAGCTTAGTTCTGCTCAATATTACCTCGTTCCCCTTCATTCCCCTCATCGAAACTCGCTGCTACCTCCTCGGTAGGCAGACTTACACTCGAACCACCTACTGTACATCCCAGTAGGAAGAACCCTTGACCCTATAGGGCAAGTACTCCGTTGTCACCTAGAACCCTTGACCCTTCATCCTAGTTCTTTGAGCCTACGCTCGTTCCTACCCGGACCAAGCGTAACATCTATCACATTGACCAGTCCTTCATCTGAAAGTCTTGTAGGTGCATCCACATGTGTCGCTGGCGTGGTCTGTTGTATCAGGCGCAAATCAGGTCTGTGTGGGTGGCATTTGTAAGATCTCTAATCGCTGACCATGTTCTAAGTAGCTACTTTTGAGCCAGAGAGATCGTGACAAGCGGATTATTCGACTGGCAAGAACTATGAGCGACACTTTTGTGTTTGTTTATGACGCCGAATCTTGGAACGCAGCTCACATGGACATGATTATGACTCTGATCAAACAGTCGACAGAATGTGGGCGCTTCATCATGGAATATGCCAAACAAGAAGTCTTTTGTTGGTCAACATTGGATTTTCGATGCTTGTCGCTCATCTTTGTATCTAGGGACCTGGGTGGCAAAATATACGCTTTCTGATATTGACGCAAGGATTACACGTTACAAGGACAAGTATCTAGAACTCAAGGCCACATTCTAGGAGCAAGTTATACCCCAGGGTTGGATTACGACTTTCGATCATATGATAGATGCTATGAAGGGTACGAGTGAGTTTTGGTCATACCTTCAAGTCACTGCGATACTCATTAATATGTAATACAGCCGGGTCCGAATCTATCTGCCTGAATTTTATATGTAGGTTTCAACCATGCCTTCCACAGGTAGTGTGAATGTTCACTGATATGCAACCCAGCTGAGCCTGGCACCTTGAGCCTAGATGGTATCCCATATGCATCTAATGCGAGATATTCCCAGAAAAAGGGTTGTCTCCCAGGCACATGCGAGTCATTTGTCCGTGAAATCTGCGATGTTTTGGACAATGTTGCAGAGAGTGGCCCGCAAGTGTGCCTGCTCATGGGTGCCCCAGGGTCGGGCAAGTCTACAGTAGCCCACACAATCGCTTGGTTATATGACGGACATGGGAGGCTGGCGTCGTCATACTTCTTCTCCGTCGCGGAAGCAGCAACACGATCGCCCGATATCCTTTTGGGCACGATCGTACACGACCTTGCTGCACAAGACTCTCAATACAAGGTGGCCCTCTGGGATGTCATCGAGTCTACCGGAGGACTTCGGATGTTGACATCCCCCGTGGGACGAGTCAAGCGGCTTCTTATTGAGCCCATCACTCACCTGCACGCTACCGATCCTTTGGTCATCGTCATAGATGCACCCGGCGAAAGCAGTGATCCTGCCATTTGTGAAGAGCTTCTGCGAGCTCTTTCTATGCATTTCACAGAAAACTCCCTGCCAACTTGCCTTCACTTTCTAATCACTGCTTCTCTGGGGAGTGACATTCTGACCATCCTTTCCTCTTGGTCCCATATTGTTCATAAATGGATGGATGATATTCCTGAGCAAATAATCACTGCAGATATAGGGATGTTCATCCGCCATTCGCTTCATCACTACCCTCAGCTTGCGTATCATTGGCCGAACGAGGAGTGGTGTCGGCTCCTTGTGGATCGTTCCCATCATCTCTTTGAGTGGGCATCCACTGCCTGTGGGTTTGTCAAAGGGAATGGGGACATTACTCTTGATCCATGCGAGCGCCTCGCAGTACTTTTGGAATCTGATGAGAGCGATCCACTTCACCCACTGGATAATTTGTACTGTGCAATCCTGACACAACAGTTTAACTCAGATCAGATTCAACATTGCTTTCGTGAAGTGATGGCCATCTTGCTTGCCCTCAATGAGTCGATCTCTCTCACCTCATTGGTCTCAATCATTGGTTGCTATGTGCCGGTGAGAGAGATCATTGAGCCTCTCAGATCATGGCATGAAGAGCTATCTGGTGAGGAGATGCCCACATGCCGACTTCACCCATCATTCCATGACTTTCTCATAGACAAAACTCGTAGCTTGACTTTTCATATTGAGATCCTACCCTGGCACCATCTAATGCTTGGACAAGGATTACTCTCTTGCATGCGAAGCATGCTCAAATTCAACATTTGCAACCTCAATGACTCCCAACTCCCCAACTCTGCTGTACCTAACCTGATGCAAAGGGTGAACCAAGCCATTCCTCCCCATTTATCTTATGCATGCTGCTACTGGATGATCCACCTACAACATGCAGCATGTACCCCTGAATTGCTGAATGATGTCATCAGCTTCTTCAAAGAGTTCTTCCCCTACTGGCTTGAAGCCATCAGCCTACTCTCCCTCTTCCCATCACTCTCATCCATCATGTGGGCCCTAGAGAGCTGCACAATATTGAAGACCTGGGCCAAGGTAAGATGGATAATGAGCACTGTGGATTGATGGTGTTAAACAAGGTGTTAGGACCATGAGATTGCTACTCTGGCAGCAGAGGCATTCCATTTCATTCAAGGATTCACACCTATCCTGGAGAAGTCTACTCCCCACCTGTACCTATCAGCTATGCCCCATACCCCAGCTATCTCCCCACTCTGCATACTGTGGAGAGATCGTCTCCAAAACTGGCCATCACTATCTCCTGGGCCCTTAGATTCTTGGCTGTCACAGGATGATATCTCAAGAAGGCACATGAATGGGATCCTCTCTGTTGCTTACTCACCTGATGGGAAGCATATTGTGTCCAGTTCTGTGGACAAGTCTGTCAGGATTTGGGATGTTGCCAGTGGTCAAGATATGTTAGGCCCTTATGAGGGACATGAAGATGATGTCACTGTTGTTGCCTACTCCCCTGATGGAAGATACATTGTATCTGGCTCAGATGATATGACTATCAGAATTTGGGATGTGGCCACTAAGCAGACCACTGTGGGTCCATTAGAACATGCAGATTGTGTCACCTCTGTCACCTACTCACCTAATGGGAGATATATTGCCTCTGGCTCAAGAGATAAAACCATCAAAATTTGGAATGCAACCACTGGCCAATTAGCAATGGATCTATTTGAAGGGCATAAGTCCTCTGTCTCCTGTGTCACCTATTCCTCTGATGGGAACTACATTGCCTCTGAATCTGAGGATTCAACTATTTTAGTTTGGAATCCAACAACTGGTCAAATTGTGGCAGGTCCATTCCAAGGTCATAAAGCTGCTGTCACTTCAGTTGCTTATTCACCTGATGGGAGACACATTGCTTCTGGTTCTAAGGATAGAACTATTACCATTTGGAATGCAGTTGATGGTCAGATTATGCTCAGTCCACTTGAGGGACATACAGATGATGTTGCCTCTATTGCCTACTCTCCCACTGGAAGGGATATTGTCTCTGGTTCTCTGGACAGTACTCTCAGGGTGTGGGATGCAGCCACTGGTCAGACTTTTGTGGGTCCATTGCTTGGGCACAGAAACCATGTCACCTCTGTTGCATATTCACCTGATGGAAAACATATTGTCTCCAGTGCTGAAGATGAATCCATCAAGGTTTGGGATGCCATTACTGGTGAACCTGTAGGTTTATTCTCAGGTCATATGGGCCCAGTCAGGTCTGTTACATATGCATTTGGAGGCAACCATATTGCCTCTGCCTCAGATGATAGAACTATTAGAATTTGGGATTCTACCACTGGCCAAACTGTAGTGGGTCCACTCCAAGGGCACAGTGACTGGGTCAGGACCATTACTTACTCACCAGATGGGAAATATGTTGCCTCAGGCTCTGGTGATAAGACTATCAAGATTTGGGATGCAATTACAGGCCAGATTGTGATAGGTCCACTTCAAAAACACATACATTGGATCACTTCAATTGCCTATTCACCTAATGGAGGATGTATTGTCTCTGGCTCTCATGACAAAACCATCAGAATTTGGGATGTAGCCACTGGTCAGGTTGTGATAAACCCACTTCAAGAATACACTGGCCACATCTTGTCTGTCTCCTATTCACCTGATGGGAAATACATAATCTCTGGCCTAAAGGACAAGACCATCAGGGTTTTGGATGCAGCTACTGGTAAAAGCATTTCAAGTCCATTTGTGGGGCATACTAGTCTAGTTACCACTGTTGCATTCTCACCTAATGGAAGGCACATCATCTCTGGTTCTGCAGACATGACTATCAGGATATGGGATGCAAGCAATGGTCAGACTGTGGTGAATCCACTTCAAGGACACACAGACACTGTCACCTCTGTTGCCTATTCACCTGATGGGAGATATATTCTCTCTGGCTCCTGGGACAAAACCATCAGGGTTTGGGATGCAACCACTGGTCAGCCTGTGGCAGGTCCATTTCAAGGGCATGCAGAAGGAGTTCTTTCTGTTGCCTATTCATCTGATGGAAACTATATAGTCAGTGGCTGTGATGATGGATCCATCAAAATATGGAAAGTAGCAGATCTCTTTCTCTTCAATGAATTTTCTATAGAAGGTGGCTGGATTCAATCTTCCAATGGCATGATACTTGGCTGGATTCCTTCTAGGTTTGAAGATGCCTTTTGTCTCCCTATGCACTCTTGTGTTATAACATTTGATAGAAGTTACCCAGTTGATTTTGATACTTCTTGTGTAGGAGAGTCTTGGGTTTCCTGTTGGAAATCTTAGTTTCTTTTTTATCATGATGATATTTCACTACTTTTTTTTCACATGTGTACATTATATGTGCATGGAATGTTAGAAGAGGCTTTTGAGAATCAATAAATAAGAATTGAGATTTCTTACTGTATGTACTGTATACACATATGTACACACACACATAATACACTTCTTTTCAAATGGCATGCACAGCTAGACTTACCAACATCTAGATGATCATTCTCTGCAAAGAATCAAGGGGGTATGCTACAACAACTCACCATTAGCCACTTCAAGGGATGTCCAAGGCTGAGTAGTGTTCCAGCTTGTGGATGTCACCCATAAGCCTATCCTGAAATTTGAACACTTGGTGGAATCTCATTGATTTGTGTCATTCTTTCAGTCCATTTTTGTCACTGAAAAAAATTATATTAATTATTTAGTTTAATAATTATGGAGAAGCTTGTATCAGTCCACAGCTGATAATCAAACTGAAACTTGCATCTCTAGAGCCTGCACAATAAACTCATTGCAGATGAGCACAATTGCTTGTAGTCCTGGTCAAATAATATCAAGCCACCCAGTCCTGGGATATTCTTGTCACTCTTGTGATGGAAGTCCCTGACCAAGTTTCTATCCTTCAAGCAATTTCACTCACCATAGCTTCAATGCTGAGTGAGACAGAGAATACATAGCAGCCAGTTGTCAGATTATACAAGCCCAGCTTGATGCCAGGCTTTTTTTTTTTGCATGCTTGCTGAATATGATACTGAAGACAATGTGGCTGTGTGCCCAATGGCATCAATGTGGAAGGCATATGCATTGTGCATCAGAAAATGGAGTATGTGACAGATGCCTGGCAGCACAAGAAGTGTCTGCAACAAATCACAAGGCCTTTGGGAGAGGGGCATGTGCATGTCATCATTGACACTGAAAACAATCAGATTCACCAGATAGGCTGATACGAGGGTAAAAGTGAAGCAGGTTTGCTGACAAGCAATAAGTGTATCATCCAAGTTCTGTGAGGCTGTCAATGGAAGGCATGGTGCATGCTTGTTCGAAAGAGTTTGTGGTAAGTTCAAGCAGACCATAATGCAGTGAGAATGATTATGTTGTGTGGTTGCTCACATAGACAGAGATGCTACCTTGGCCATGTGCATGAGATACAGTCCTGTGAAAGTAATGTTGTTCTTGCATAGCCATTTGTAGTGTGTGTTAAATCAAAGTTGGACTGGACGACAAGGACAGCATGACCATGATTACCCCCATCTACTGATGACACCCAGAAATTGGCCATGGCCAGGTGGTTCAGTGAGGTGCACATCGTGATGGTCTTCCACAGAGATGCTGTATGCCCAATTGCCTGATTCAATGAACCCACAGCGGCAACCAGGGCAATTGGATGAGGAGCGCCAAAAAAATTGATGCCCAGTTGGAAAACACAGGTCGACATATGTAAGCCCCCCTTGGTAGAATGACCCCATCAAACCCTGTGAGAAGTAGGGCTTGAAAAAGGCGATATTTTGTTCAAGGTCGCCCAACTTTGACCACTACCTGTTGCATGAATGCAAGTCTGAGTTTCCTGCCACCAGGAAAGTTTGTGTCAGGACTCAAGACTCAATGTGGACTTGCCTTAAGGGTACAAGTCCCAACCAATGGTGCCACTTTTTTTTTCCTGCCAAGTCCCATGCATTCCCAACTGCCATGGCAATGTGAACATGTTGGCTTGTCTGCAAGGGTGGACCACCCGCATGCGTCAGGAGGCATGCACTGAGGGCAGCAACTCCAAGGGCCAACTGTCGCTGCCAAGTCCAGGAGATGGGTTCGTCCCTCCTGGCCCTTATGTACACATACATGTCTGGACCACTCTCCACTCCTCCCCTGATAGTAGTCCGCCTCTGATGTTGACTACCTGCTATGTGGCTCCATTGGTTCCCCTCAGGGGCACCCCTTGACTAAGATCTCACCCTAACTGATGGTTCCTCCCATGGCCTGGCACTCACCACCACGGTTCACAAAAACACCTGGCACACTTCTCGCTCTAATGGTGTTGCCACAAGGTGCCCACTGCCTTGTTCCAAGTCCAACCATCATGATTCTAATTGAGTCTTTGGTGCCTCTGTCTCTCCCTCCCTTGACTTCACCACTCACAGCCACCTAGTCCCCAAGGGCCATGCTTATCCTTGTCACTCTCTCACATGTGTCCTTTTGATCCCCTTCTAGGCCATGCCGTGCTGATGCCACCCCATCATCAATCCTAGACACTCACGATCACTCGATTCCTCAGCCCATGTGGTCAGCTGAGGTCCAGCAACCTTTTTCGAACCATTTCAAGCCCACACATGCCACAATCTGCATGTTCATCCTTAGGTGCATGGAATTGGCATGTATGTGTGCATGTGAATAGATTCTCATAGGTCCCCCTGAGTCACAACATCCATGAGGTATACAAAGCGAGGTGAAATCCCAGAGCGAGAAAAACAAAGGACATGGTGGTGGCTCCTAAGAATGAGTAAGTGATCAGCCACGACAAGGTACAGCTGTACAACAAGCCTAGAGTGAATGTACATATGTAGCACGCTAGAAGGGGAGAGACAGAGGACGGTGTGATGTCAAGATGGTGGTAGGTAGGTAAGTAAAGGAAGAGAAAGGAATGTATGTGTACAAGGTAGTTTGGGATCCAGACCTGATTGGACACATGAGCATTGGTATGATGTGAGAGGGGATCACACATACTGATGATCGTATCCACATATCATCAAGTCCAGGTGCAAGTTTTCAGCGAAGCTGGAAAAGCGTCTCTGGGTGCCTGGCAGTCGTGGACAAGGCCACACCCTTGAAGTGCAAGCTGCTTGTTGGAGGTCTTGTAGATCATATCGAATGCATCTCGACAGCATATCCCGTTCTTGACATCCACCTCTCATGTGAATGGTGTTACGCTTGGTCCGGGTAGGAACGAGCGTAGGCTCAAAGAACTGGAACGCAGGGTCAAGGGTTCGAGGTGACAACGGAGTACTTGCCCTGTAGGGTCAAGGGTTCTTCCTGCTAGGACATGTAGCAGGTGGTTCAAGTGTAAGTCTGCCTACCGACGAGGTAGCAGCGAGTTACGATGAGGGGAACGAAGGGGAACGAGGTAAGATTGAGCAGAACTAAGCTAAGGTACAAGGGACGAAGTACCTAGGTTTATATACTGCGCAATGGAAAGTCATAGAAGGTTGTGGAACAACTATGACTAAGCGAAGAAAGTTCCAAAAGAACAAAGAAGTAGAGATAACAAGATAAGGGTGTGTGACGAACATGTTGCATGTTCTAGAACACTCTATCGAAGTGAAGACATCGGGTAAGGCCGACGATAGTAAGCAACAGTGAGTAAGAAAAGAATAGGGGCGAATCGTAACATTACCCCCGGAGTACATTCGAAATCGCAATGAGAAACAAAAGGTAGAAGAACGAACTAGAGGTCCATGCAGCGATCACCACCTGGGGAACCTGTCATGTTTGCAATGGCAGAAGCATCGTAATCGGAGTATCCCCATTCTTCATCGACGTCAAGGGAGCCATCAGCGGGCATGCCGGAAAGGCGACGGAGTTCTGCATTGGAACGAGGGAGGCGTTGACGATGACGACGACCAGAGGGAGGGGGAATGGGGAGGGGGGTGTGAGGAACTGGAGGGGAGGAGAGACGTTGAGCAAGGGGACGACTGGAAGTAGAAGAAGTACGAGATCCACGAGATCGGCGAGAGGATCGAGACGAGGAGGATGAGGAGGGAACGAGGGGGGCAGGAGATCGACGACAGAGGAGGGGGCACTGATATGCCGAATGGCCTGGAGTGTGTCGGTTGCAATGTCGACAACGATAGTAGATGCAGTTAGCTCGGATGTGGGAGAGGCAATGGCAATGGAAACATGCGCGGTTGTAGAGGGGGTGGGTCTCCGGTAGGGGACAATTCCTTTCGCCTTCCCAAGCTACTTCTGTTCGCTCGATGGAAGCCAACTCCTCGAGGGTCAGAGGGGCACTAGAGGCCTCGGGGGATTGCTCGTCAGTATTAGATCTCGTATTTAAATGTTCCACGTAGCGCTGAATGTCTGAGGTCAAGTCATCCATTTCCAGTTGATGCATGGCAGACACGACGAGTTCGTGAAGGGTATGATGGGTCTCGGTTATGCGGAAGGCGTGGTGCATGCAGGCGGTGTCGTCAGCGATGAGGTCGGCATGGGAGCGGAGGTGGGAAAGTTCAATGTACATACGAAAAAGAGAATAAAGAGGAGAGGAAGGATCTAAGTGGTTTCGGAGGGCAATACGAAAGTTAGAATTGTCAAGGAATGTAAGCATACGTCCCTGTTGAATAGAAGAGAAAGGGTCGCAGCGGAGACGAGAGGCGAAACGAGGAGGGTTGACAACGGGTTCGGTAGTGATGGGAGAGGGAGGCCACGGGCCATCCCAGGCATGGTCCAAGGTTTCGAGGCAAGGGAGTTCGGGAGGCGGGTTCCAGCCTGCATCAGCTTCGACTGAGGAGGAGCGACTAGCGGCGACGTTGGTCATTGTGGCGAGATGATGGGGGGTGTGAGGGTGAAGGGAAAGCGGAGGGGTGGAGCTTCTTATAGTCTGCGAGAATTTCCTTGGCATGTTTGAACTCCGATTCTGGAAGCCAAGAGTCTTCTTCGGCCGAGTATCCTTTCCATCGGATCAGGAAATGTCGGTTGTTCGGAGTTCCCTTGTGTCGTATCACCTTTTCCATTTCGTACTCCTCTTCTCCGTTAATGAGGTCAGGTGGTGGAGAAGGGAAGTTTGGGCCGTGTACGTCGTTTTCGCGATAGGGTGATAAAAGAGAAGCGTGGAACGTGTTGTGAATTTTCCAGGTACGGGGAAGGCGGAGTTTGTAAACGAGTGGAGATAGCACCTGGACAATGGTAAAGGGTCCTTCCCGCTTGGGGGCAAACTTCGGATGGGAGATAAGGCGTTTCAGGTTGCGGGCTTCTAGCCAAACCTTGTCACCTTTATGGAAGGGGGTAAATTTGCCGTGAGAACGAGCTTTCATGACTTGTCTAGCGAGTTCATGGGCTGCCAGAGCTTCGTCTCGAGCGGCGGAGAGGGTTTTCAGTCGTTCTTCGACTGCAGGGAGGTTGGATTCGACAATGACAGTGGGGAGAGGACGAGGTTCGAAACCATAAGTGAGGAAGAAGGGGGATTTGCCAGTGACGGAGTGAGGGCGGTGGTTGTGGGCGAATTCGGCGTGGGAGATCATCTGGGACCATGTGGAGGGGGAGTTGCCGCAGAAGATGCGGAGGTAGGTTTCGACTTCTTGGTTGACTCGTTCCGTTTCTCCGTCGGATTGAGGGTGGTAGGCGGTGGAGAGGGAGAGGTCGTATCCAAGGAGTCGTCCAAGTTCTTTGGCAAAGGCAGAGGCGAATTGAGGGCCACAGTCCGAGATGATTTTGTCGTACAGGCCAAACCGAGTGTAAACCTTGTGGAAAAAGAGGGAGGCAATCCCTTCGGCGGCGACGGATTTCTTCGTAGGACAGAGAATCACCCCCTTAGTAAGCCCATGGTCTACCACGACCAAAAGACTGTCAAAGCCGTCAGAGGGGGGGAGGTCCGTGATCAAGTCGCAAGAGATCTGCTGGAAAGGGCGAGAGCAGGAGGAGGAAATGGGGCAGAGGGGAGGGACAGTGGGGTGAGTGTTGGTCTTGGCTGACTGGCATGAGGCGCAGCCCTCGACGTATTTCCGCACGAACTGGGCAAGGCCAGGCCACCAGAATTCGGAGGCAACCAGTTGACGAGTTTTCAAGTACCCAGGATGGCCAGCAGCGAAGTGGTCATGGTGTCGTTCCACAACAGACCTGCGGAGGTCTGGGGGAACGTAGACACGGCCCTGATAGGTGAGGACGCCAGCGTCATATTGCCAGTCGGAGAGTCGAGAGCGAAAACGGGCAGGGACATCACCAGTGGTGGCACGAAGTGCGTCAAGCACAAGGGGGTCAGAGGCGGAGGAGGAGGCTAGCTTCTCCTGGAGGGCGATGTCAATGATGTTGACAAAAAGGGAGTCTGGCAAAAGGGTGACGTTGTCATTGTCATCATCGGTGGTGGGGAGCAGGTCGGGTCGGCGGGAGAGGGCGTCAGGGGCGGCAAGGGAGGTTCCAGGAACATGGGTGAGATGGAGGTCGAAGTCAGAGATATCGAGTAACCATCGAGCCTGTCGACGGTTGAGTTTCTGGGGTTGGTGGAAGTAGGTCAAGTTCTTATGGTCGGTGAAGACTTGGACCTGGAAAGGGGAACCCTGGAGATAGTGTCGCCAGGCCTTGAGACCACGAATGACAGCGAGGAGTTCTCGGTCATAAATGTCGTAGTTTCGCTCAGTAGGAGAGAAGGATTGCGACAAGTAGGAGCAGGGGTGCCAGTCGCCGTTAGCATCGGTTTGAAGGAGAACGCCCCCGGAAGCATATTTGGAGGCGTCAGTGGCAATGGCAAAAGGTCGGGCGGGGTCGGGGAGGTGAAGGATCGGTTGAGAGAGGAAGAGCTTTTTCAGCTCGTCGAAGGAGTCTTGGCAAGAAGGGGACCAGTTCCAGGGTTGGTTCTTCTTGGTGAGGTCGAGGAGGGGGCGAGCAACGTTGGAGTAGTTGGGGATGAAGCGTCGGTAGAAATTGGCGAAGCCAAGGAAGGAGCGAACGTCCTTGACTTTAGAGGGCGTGGGCCATTCTCGAATACCATCGAGTTTGACTGGGTCCATGGCGAGTTCATCTGGGCGAACAATCATGCCCAGGTATTCGACTTCCGAGGCTGCGAACTTGCATTTCTTGAGTTTAAGATGGAGATCGAGTTCTTGCATTCGTTGCAGGACGTGTTTGGTGCGTTCCTCGTGAGTTTTGGCATCGGGGGAGAAGATGAGGAGGTCGTCCATGTAGATGACGAGCCATCCTTCGGCGATCATGTCTCTGAAAGAGTCGTTCATGAAGCGTTGGAAGGTCGCAGGGGAGTTGCAAAGTCCAAAGAACATGACTGTGGGTTCGAAGAGACCTTTGTGGGTGACGAAGGCCGCCTTCCATTGGTGCCCGTCCTTGATGCGAACGTTGTTGTAGCCCCATCGGACATCGAACTTGGTGAAGACCTTGGCTCCTTTGAGTTTGTCGACGAGATCGGAAATGAGAGGGAGGGGGTAAGCGTCTCGAACGGTGTGTTCGTTGACATATCGGTAGTCCTGGCAAGGGCGGAGGCCTCCATCCTTCTTTTTGACGAAGAAGAAGGGAGCGGCTTGGGGAGAGTTCGATGGGCGGATCTTCCCTGCTGCTAGGTTTTCGTCGAGAAAGGCTTCTGTAGCTGCTTTTTCGTCGGGGGAGAGGGGGTAGAGTTTGCCGATTTTCGGGGTGAAGGATTCGTCGAGGTTGATCTCGTGGTCATAGGGTCGGCTGGGGGGTACATGGTCGGTTGCTTCCTTCGAAAAGACGGAAGCAAAATCAACGTATTCTTGTGGGAGGACAGGTTTGGGTTTCGCCTTCTCGGCTGCCATAGCAAGCTCAGTGGCAGTAGTGAGTTTAGCGATGGTGGCATTTGGGACAAAGCGAGAGCCACATCGGATGATCCTTTGGATAACTCGGACATCGTGGTTACGAAGGAGGTGTTGTTGTTGGGTTTCCTTCTGCATGTAGTCGAAGAGTCGGCTGTCCCAGACGGTGTCGACGTTGACGTGGCGAGGGGGTCGAGGGGAGGGGGTGGTAGGTGTCGGAGGAGAGGGTCGGGTGTGTTTCTGGTAGAGTCGGTCGGATTGATCGGATTCTAGGGGAATGGACAACTTGCGAGCGGTCCAGTCAATGGTGGGGTTGACTTCCTTAAGCCAAGGGAGCCCGAGGATGACATTCTCTTTTCCACAGTTGAGGATATAGAAGATGACCTGGTGGGCCACAGATCCGATACGAACGAAAAGAGAGGTGGTGAAACGGATTTGACCATTCTTATTGGTAGATTGGTCAACATTGTTGACGGTGATGGGGGTGGCGAGTTTGGTTTTCGGGAGTTTGTGTTTCCGGACAAAGTCCCAGTCGATGCATGAAATTTGTGCTCCTGAATCAATCAGAGCACGAGTACCAACGGCTTTCAAGTGCGAGGGTTCGACGATGTGAACAGGGATTTGCATAGACTGTTTGGTTATCG